>CADEBD010000395.1:0-99361 GCA_902825455.1 Arctia plantaginis
TTTTTTCGTCCCAAACGATTCCAACCTAACCAGGTCACTCCATCGGCCGTGCCGAATACGTAGGGCCAGACTGGATCGCTATCAGAGACTTGAAGCTATACGCCAACATTTTTGGAAGCGCTGGCAGCTGGAATACGTAGCCGAGCTTCAACAGCGAACCAAGTGGCGCAAACCAGACCGCCCTATTCAGCTGGGTGAATTGGTGCTTCTTAAGGAGGACAACGCGCCCCCTCTGCATTGGCATCTCGGCCGAATTTCAAGACTTTTTCCCGGACCAGACGGGATTTCACGCGTGGCTGACGTTACTACTACCACTGGCACCTATCGACGAGGTGTGAAATACCTCTGCCCCTTATTGGACGAGCCTACAGAATCGTTGAAGACTTCCGTCTTCAAGGGCCCCCAGGATGTTCACGCCGTGTCTTAATGGTGGTGCGGCGGAAGGAGTTTAAACCGGTTACTCGCTGGTTATGCGATCGCCCCACCTTCACCTCTACGCGCCGACATTCGACGACTTATTTTGCCCATGTATACACTTCTTACATTATGTACTAAATATTATATACATTTCGAATATTGTAAGTTTTGCTAATTATAATACAACTGAATGCTTGGAGCGTCTGTGTTTCAATTGGCCAATCCAAGACACCAGTATTCATCAATAACAATAAAAAAAAAAAGACCTTAAATAGAACAACCTGTCTTGTTATTAATTAAACTCGAAAATAAATAATTGTAATGTATCTACCTATTTACGGTTTCGACTCCGATGGACGCTGCTCCAGTGCTTTAAAATTGGGCAACCCATGTCCCCACTGACAACTCTCATTAGGCTATTCCCCGTACTCCTTAGCCTCGCCCAGAACGATGCAATGCGCACCCGAACAACTGCAAAGAAATCAGGCACCCCCGCTTCGGCAAACATATTTGAAGCGCTACAGTATCTCGGATACTTCATGAGTACTCTATAGGCATCATTGTACTGTATCCTAAGAGCACTCATAGAGGACTTTTTAAATCGGGTCCACAGTTGACACGTATAAAAACTTAAACAGTAGGCGTTAAAAAGGGATTTCCTGACCTCAACACTGCTACGCGCTAACTTCCTTGCAACCATGTTGCACCTCACCGAGAGTGAGCTTCTCTCTCTCTTAATGTCCGCGTCATCCGAGAGTCTGTCATTGAGAACATGGCCCAGATACTTGACAGTCTGAACAACCCGCACTGGCAAACAATTCAGTTTAACTTCTGGGACCATTTCGGGACCCTTACCTGTCTTAAACACTAGCATTTCCGTTTTGGATGCGTTGTATATCATGCCGTGAGAATTGGCGTATCGTTCGCATATCTGTATCAGTTTACGCATTCCGTTTATAGAGGGGCAGAGAAGGACCATATCGTCCGCATAGCTTAGGTAATTAAACCACGTACCGCCAATATTGCAGCCGACGCCAGCCCCTCTCAACTCCTCCAAGAGCCCGTTCATGTATATGTTGTATAGGTCCGGCGAAGTTAACCCCCCTTGGCGCACACCACAGTTCAGCCTATAATTATCCGACATTGTATTACCCCATTTCACGCTATTAGATTGGTTTCCGTACCAATATTTGAGAAGATTCACCACATCTTTAGGGACGTCAGAGTTATATAGTTTCCTCCACAATATGTCATAATTTACTCTATCAAATGCACTACTCATGTCAAGAAAGCAAGCATATACTGAGGTGTTGCGATCTGTGTAGTACCTAACCGCGTATTTTAAAGCACATATTGCCATATCTGTCGATAGCCCCGGACGAAAACCAAACTGGGCTTCACTTATCCTTATATTATTTACCAGTGTAGGCCGCAAAAGACGCTCCAATATCTTTCCAATGATTGTACCAAGTGAGATGGGCCTGTAGTTCGAAGCAGAGCTGAGATTCTTTGTTTTGTTCTTAATAATAGGTACGACAATTGTTTGCATCAGTGCTTGCGGTAAATAAGAATAATGAATGCATAAATTAAACAGCGAACACAACTTATAGTGTAATAAATCACCGGCATATATTACATGTTCTTTACTCGAATTATCATGCCCTGGAGACTTACCACGTCTCATAGTCTTAGTCACCTGTTTAATATCCGATGGTTGGAATGTAGTCACCACACCATCCCCCCCCAATCTCACTGGCACCATCTCCTATATGAGAATCCACTGGCACTGGCTCAACCCTAAAACGTGCCGAAAACATGTCGGCAATCCGCTTAGGATCTAGCAGACCGTCCACAGATATTGGTGGTTCCTGTTTGTAATTAGATTTCTTTACGTTGTTCCAAAATTTAATAAAATTCTTATCTTTGCAATGAGTGGCTAGTATATCCATTTTTATAGTTTCCTCATTCCTTTGGCACCATTTTAATCTATTTTTAAATAGTTTGCGTCTTTTAATCATATTGTTGTACAACTCACCCCCGGACGGCCTGCCAGATTCCACCCACTTATTATAGTGAGCCCTCGCGTCCGCATAGCACTGCCGAACGTGAAAATTCCAGCCCACAATATTTTTTGGTCTATTACGTCCACCATAGCCCGAGTTAGCACATTGCATCGCACTTTTCTGTAAAATATTAACAATATTGCAATATAAATTATCAATGAATGTATAGTGGTCTGATAATCTATCACACCGTCTTTTACCTTCACAGTGTACACAGTACATTGAATCATTTACTTCTTTTAAACGTGTATCACATAATTCAGAATAATATATTGCCTGATTTATAGATCTACTGCCCCATGCTATCATATTACTTGTTTTCAACTGCTGATTGTATAGACTAGACTGAATACTATAAGTGATGTTACTCGTGATGTCACACATAATACGCAGCGGAAAGTGATCAGAAGTAAAAACGTCATACATAACCTCAATTGACCGTATAGTATCAAAAGCAGCCCTCGTCACCACACAGTGATCCAGCCATCTAAGACTTCCGTGTGCCTCGCTTGAGAAAGTGTGTGTGTCAGAATCTATACCCAATAAACTTACGTCTGCGCAAGTTAGGTCTTGCTCTGCACAAAAGTTTAATCATTCCTGACCAAATAATGCTCTCGGGTCAGCATTAAAATCTCCCAGTATATACACATTAGATACGTCACTATCCTCTATCATAGCTTTTACACTAGCGAGACAATCAGTGAACTCATTCAAATTTTCAATTTTGTTGTTGGAAAGAAAACTGGTCATCACTAATTTGTATCGCCAGTATTCTATCATTAGGGCACTCAACAACGTTTACCTTATTAAACTTGTATTTGTTATACATAATTCCTAACCCGCCGTACGGGCGCCCCCTAAGAACGCCCTTTTCCAGGTTTACAGATGACTTAGACATACACCTGAAATTGTCATCTATAGTGTTCATAAAACTTAATTCGTAGGGCAGTAACCAAGTTTCTTGAAGTGCAATAATATCCGCACCAGCACATAGTTGCCTAACCTGTTGCACCGATCTCTTTAGGCTTTTACAATTAAAAGACAGCATAGTTACCTGTGACATCTTACTATCCATAAAAAAGTATATTAAGTTTCTTTATTTACATGCGTCAGCCGAGACGAGCGCTCTCGAAACAGCCTGAATATAACGCCGTTTGACCAGAAATCTGTATTTAAGAATTTATTTAATTTATGTTTCAACACAATTATTTTAAAAGAACGAAAATTAGTTTCCTTTTTTTGGTTAAGAACTTGAACATCAACACAGTCCTCTCCCATGGTGCATATGTGTTCTTTAATATCCTCTGTGGTTATTGATGTTTTTAATCGCGATACATATATCGCGCACTGCATTTCCCACCACTAGAAGCTTACCTGAACTAGTCGCGGTACCACGCATATTCCTACTACGGGGACGCTTTTTATTTGTCACTAAGGTGAAGCCATCCTCAGTGATATAATCTTTTTTTGAATTTATTGTGTTGTGTTCCTGGTTATATATTCTTGCCGTTTTGTGCAAGATATCACGATAAGTCTGTGGAGCGCGCCTCACTGTCTCTGTCTGGCTATGCGTTTGCTCTTCGCACTCACTCGGCCCACATATTTGCAAATCATTGTGACTAGCAATAACATTACCAATTGACGGTCTTTCTATATTCTTTTGTGTGACACTCTTGGCATAGCCATTTTCATCCTTATCGCACTGCTTATTGGATTCACTATTGTACTCACATGAGTTGTTCACCATATTCAAGTCAATTACCTGTAAATCTTTATAAGTATTCTTTATATTCATTTCTAAGTCCTTTTTTGACACTACTTCTTAATTGATGTAATTCATTTTTTAACACATTAATATCCTTCAGTAAGCGGGTCACATCGACATAATCAAAAGTTACCGGCGGCAAACGATTCAAATTTTTCGCAACAAAGATTGGCTGCATTAACGGATCCGATTCCTTAAACGCCTTGATGACATCCTTAATAATAAAATAAAGTAATCAAGCCTTGGATTACTCCAGGTTTAGTACGATGCATGAGGCATAGAGATAGGCTTCATAATAAATCACGTCACTTCCCCAGTAACATAACTGTAAAGCTGACCTATACTAGATATAGAAACTTCTGTAATAATATACTAAAAAAGGTGAAAAGGGCTTACGAAAAAACACTACTAGACAAGGCTGGTAAAGATAATAAAAAAATCTGGGATGCCATTAAGAAAATCACAAATAGAACCAAACCCAACTCAGCAGCAACGGAACTTATAAATCCTGACCATAAGGTGAAATCGA
Organism: Arctia plantaginis; assembly: GCA_902825455.1. Lineage (NCBI taxonomy): Eukaryota > Metazoa > Arthropoda > Insecta > Lepidoptera > Erebidae > Arctia > Arctia plantaginis. The sequence continues at coordinate 4,775 of CADEBD010000395.1, forward strand.
TTGAGAAACTGAATGAGTTCTTTATAGCAGCAGGCAAAGAATTAGCTCAAAACACTACACGTTGTTCAAATCCCTCTCATCACACTTTTGTTAAACCTCAACGAAAGACAAGCAATTGTAATTCCTTTGTATTATTTGATACAGATGAAACAGAAGTAAATCAACTGATTCTAAATCTAAAAAGCATATGCGCAACAGGGTGGGACTCAATATCAAATGTTCTTCTTAAAGATGTCAGACCGCTCATAGTCCCCCCGTTGACGCACATATTTATTACTTGTCTACATGAGGGCCAGTTTCCGGCTATGCTAAAGAAAGCGGTTGTACTTCCTATCTATAAGTTAGGGCAGAGAGACCGTGTCACAAACTATAGGCCCATTTCTATTTTACCGTCACTTTCCAAGATCTTAGAGAAAATTATAAACAATAGACTACTAAACTACTTGGAAATAAATAACCTAATCTCCAACAACCAGTTTGGTTTTAGAGTTGGCAAATCTACAAGTGACGCAGTACATGCATTACAAGACTATGTGGTCCGCAATATGGATGCGGGCAATAAAACCATAGGTATATTCCTGGATTTGGCAAAAGCTTTTGACACGTCTCTACGCCACTGGTCCTTCAAAAACTTGTAGATCTAGGCATAAGAGGAACCCAATTAAAATTGTTTACTGATTATCTATCAAATCGTTTTCAATGTGTGAAAATAAGTGATATATGTAGCACTGACTAACCTATTACTCACGGTGTGCCTCAGGGCAGTATCCTTGGACCTAGCCTTTTTCTGGTACATATGGACTGGTACATATGATCTGGACTTTGTAATTTAGTCTTACCGAGTGGTAAAATTATTGCGTATGCCGATGACACAGTCTTGCTGTTTTCCGAAGAAACTTGGGAAAAAGTATTCAAAGCAGCTCAATATGGTTTGAACATTGTTACACATTGGCTTCAGAGCAATTCCTTGTCCCTGAACCCTGAACAAAACCAGGTATTTTACATTTACAATGCGTAATTTAAATATGCCCTCGGGTGTGCACTATTTAACAGCTCACAGCTGTTGTAATGATAAAGACTGTCCTTGTCCTAATTTAGTAGCAACAAACTCCGTGAAGTACTTGGGAGTCGTCATCGATAATAACCTGTCCTTCAAACTACATATCGATTTAATTGTGTCCAGATTGCGAAAACTCACTTTTGTTTTCAAAAATCTTAGACATGTGGCTAAGCAAGAAATGATGAGGCAGATTTATTTGGCGCTGGGACAGACACTTATACTGTACTGTATAACTGTTTGGGGTGGGGTAGGCAAAACAACCATGAAACCATTGGAAATAACTCAAAGGACCATACTCAAGGTCAGTTCATTCCGACTATTCCGGTGATACGTAGGGTACGTATCACCTATATCAGTTCTCCGAGGTTCTAACGGTCCGACAGTTGTTTATAGTGCATACCTTAATGAAACAGCATTGTTTACTGGATCCCATAAGCTGTACTGAAACTAAAAGACGTCAAACCATTCCAAATCTTGTTCGACCTCTCTTTAAACATGTCTATGTAAGGATATATTTTTGTTTTCTTGGCCCTTATCTAAATGCCAAAATTTATAACATTTTGAGCTTATACAACCTTAATAAAAAACAGTGCCAGAATAAAATATTCGCATTTATACATAAATTATCGTCTGATGAAACTGAAAATCTCCTAAATGTGGCACAGTAACCGTTCTACTCACCCTCTTACACTCACACTTTCACATCTTCACTCCACTCTCTGAGAGTGGTGTGATATATGTAGCAACCCCACTCTCTGTGAGTCTCACAGAGAGGACAAATAATACTATTTCTTGAGCTTCGATTTGCAGTGATATTTGTATAGTAATCTGATATTAGTGTTTATTTATTATTTTTTAAAACTCCGTTTGGAATACCCAGCATCACAATCACCACCTGAAGAAGCTACAAGATCTACTTCTCACAAAACAAGTGGTTCCGTTGGTGAAAAGCGTTCTCGCAAACAAGCTAAAGGTCCTATGATGTAAATATAGTTTCGACCCATTCATGTTTCATATATATATACTGTTTCTCTTTAATCACTGGTTGAGGTCAGTTGTATTTTTAAACTTCTGTCTCATTCTAATTTCTCCAACTAAATTAGTTTTGATATTTTAGTCAGATAAGCAGACATTTTATTTTATGTATAATATGTATAGAAATCTGACACCTGAAACATTGTGACGTTCTTGACTGACCAATTAGAAAACAGAAATATTGTCTATTGTCAGTGCGTTTTGTTTTTGTTCGTAATATTATTAATTTTCTTAAACCTTTGGTGCAATGAGGATAATAGAAAGAAATTAATTAATTCGTTAATTGTAAGCAATTTATATATTTATTAGTATTAACTTATTAATATTACTTATTTATAATTGTAACTTTTTTTTTAAATTTATTTTATTTAATGTCTGGTTATTTTGATGAAAGTTTTGTATCTTGTTCATCTTCTTGTGCTTCGGATGGGGACTACGCCAGTGCACTTAGTGATAGTGAGGGTGAGTCTATTAATTTAGGTAAACAACTTTTTAACATTCTTGGCTCTTTTCACAACTTCCTCAATTTAGTGCATATCAATGCCCAAAGTATACACGCTCACTATCCTGATATTCTATCTTCTTTCAATCCAAATTTCATCCATGCTGTCCTTATCTCTGAAACCTTCCTTAAACCTACGTTGCCTTCTTCACAATATGCATTATCAGGCTACCGGCTTATACGAAATGACAGAACTGGCAAGGGCTATGGTTGGGTTGCAATCTATTTACGATCTGATCTCACATTTAGAGTCATTGATCAGTCCCCTAGCAATTACTCTGGCTTTGCAGAACACCTTTTCCTAGAAATAGATTTCCATCACACTTAATTGCTAGTGGGTGTTTATTATAGCCCCTCTTGTCATATTGACTATTTCTTGTCTATCGAAACCAAGCTGGAAAATGTATCACCCTTATACAGTGATACTATTATTCTTGGGGATTTTAACACGTGTCTACTCAAGAATGATGTACGCAGCCGAAAACTCCGGTCCCTGGGTCTCCTCACTTAACATGCATATTCTCCCGTTAAACGCAACACATCACGCTCCTCATTCTCATCCCTCTCTGTTAGACCTAATTCTCGTTACGGATGTTAATAAAGTTGCCGCTCATGGACAACTTTCTGCTCCCTTCTCATACCATGACCTCATTTTTCTCTCCTACAAAACTATCTCTACTAAACCTAAGCCTAAATACATTGTTTTACGCAGTTTTAGAAACATTGATGAAGCATGTTTGAGAGGGCATGTTGAAAAAATAGATTGGTCTCCTATATACAATTGTGGCGATATTGACACTAAAATTGAAAAATTTAATAAAATACTTTTAGATCTTTTCGATAAACATGCGCCACTAAAAAAAGTAAGAGTTAAGAATCTTCCTGCTCCTTGGCTTTCCGAAAAGATTAAACATCTAATGGTCAAGCGCGATAAAGCCATGAGAAGATATAAAAAGAACTCTTCGGATGAGAATTGGTCAGTCTATAAAGTTCTCCGGAATCGCTGCAGTCGTCTGTGTCGGGATGCGAAAAGACGCCACATTCACGATTCCATTAAAAATTTCAACTCACCACAGGTATGGCGATTCCTTAGATCTCTTGGTATTGGTAAAGCGACTAACCACACTTCAACTACTATTGATCTCAATGTGCTGAATAGGCATTTTTCCACTTCATCGGCTTGTGTAGATACTTCAGACAAGGCATCTACTCTTAGCTATCTAGCTGGTCTTCCATTGCCTCGATGTACCTCATTTTCGTTTGAACCTGTTACAGGCTGTGACGTTAAGAGACATATCCTATCTATCTCCACAAAAGCAATAGGTGATGATGGCATTCAACAACAAATGTTGCGGCCTATTGTAAGTGACGTCGTTCCAGCTATCACTCATATCATAAATTTCTCTCTGAAAGAAAACGTGTTTCCATCATCCTGGAAGAAGGCCCATGTTATCCCCTTACCTAAAACTGCTAACCCTTCCTTAGTATCTCATTTTCGACCTGTTATGATTGATGTTATTATCTGTGGCGAATATGGCAACACGGCCCAAAAAAGAAGAAAAAAAGGCGGAAAGAAAGGCGGACGAGACGACACACAATTGTAAAATTTATACCTTGTAAAATAAAACAAAATGGTCAATTTTTGGTTTTCATTATATTAAAACATGGTGACAGCGGAAAACGAAAAATTTCAAGCAAAGAACACAGTAAAAGACTCATTTCGGACAAGTTGGTGGAACACGTGACGTGTGACTGCGTGACTACTACAAGACAAGATGGACTTCGTGAAACCGTTTGCGTGTTTCCCATTTGATAATGAGAATCAGGCGGACGCATGGAAAAAATGGGAACAACTATTCAGAAACTTCATATTGGCTATGAAATACGACGCAGAGACAGACGAAAGAAAGATTGCAATGTTGCTTCACTGCATGGGAGAACAGGCATTAGACATTTACAACAACTTCAAAGAGACTGAAAAAACTAAATATGACATGACAATCAAGGCATTCAGTGCATATTTTATTCCCAAGAAAAATCTAGCAATTGAAAGACACAAGTTTTTTAGTCTGCACCAGGGTGACGACTCCCTTGACCTGTTTCTTACGAAGTTGAAAAAGCTTGCAAAGACGTGTGAGTTTGGAGAATTGCAGGACTCTCTCATAAGAGACATGTCTGTTTGTAATATGGATAAACGACACACAGACATACGTCAAAAACTTTTGTCAGAAAACAATATAGAACTAACAAAAGTACAGTCAACCTACAAGACGATGGAAGAGTCACAGCAGAATACTACATACTTAGAAGAGAAAGAAATTAATATATCAGTCATCAAGAAAAACAACTCTGCTTACAAACAAACGAAATGCAACAAATGTGGACAAGTTCATCGCTTCAAGTGTCCGGCAATGGGGAAGAAATGCAACAAATGCAACAAAATTGGCCATTTTGCATATGTTTGCCGAACTGTAAACAGTATTGAAGTGGAGCGTACCAGTGTTCAAGGTAATATGTATCTATCATCTTATAATACAGACAATGGTTTCTTCATGGGCACAATTGACAGTAATATGTATAGGAATAGTCTGCAATATGCAAATAATTGGCTCATAGATTTAAAAATAAATAATAATTTTATCACATTTTTGTTAGATACTGGTGCTAAAGCTAATTGTATATCAATTGATGTTTTCAGAAAACTAAATTTACCTATGAATGATTTGAAATATAGTCCAGTCAATCTAATTTCATATAGTGGTGACAAAATACCCACTAAAGGTTCATGTGTACTCACCTGTACTGAATTGGGTGTTGTGAAAAGAATTTACAGTCAAAATATTGAAAACTCACAACTTCATATGATGCTAAGTCAATATCAAAATGTATTTCAGGGTCTGGGATGTTTGCCGAACACGTGCCATTTGACAGTGAGGTCTGATGTACAACCAAAAATAGATGCTCAACGTAAAGTACCATATGCTCTTCAACTACAACTTAAAGAAGAATTGGATCGCATGACGGAGTTGGGAGTGATAGAGCCAGTGTCTAAGCCTACCTCTTGGGTTAGTTCCATAGTAATTGTAGAAAAACCCAATAAGAAGTTAAGAATATGTTTGGATCCCAGAAACTTGAATGAAGCTATTCAACGCTCTCATTACCCTTTAATGTCAATTGAAGATGTTAGATGTAGATTAAATGGAGCAAAATACTTCTCACATTTAGATGCTTATTCTGGTTTCTGGATGATCCCCCTAGATTCGAGCAGTTCTGACCTCTGTACATTCAATACATCTTATGGTAGGTACAAATACTTACGTTTACCTTATGGGCTGAACTGTTCCACAGAAATTTTCAGTAAAATACTCACAGAATCATTTTCAGACATACCAAATGTAATAATATATGTTGATGACCTATTAATATATGCTTCAGATGAGAAAAGTCATAATGAAACATTAATGAAAGTGATACAGAGAGCCGAATCAATAAATTTAAAGTTTAACAAAGACAAATGTATTTTTGCAAAGAGAGAAATTCAATTCTTGGGTCATGTATTCAATTCTGAAGGTATGTCACCAGACTATGAACGTATTAGAGCAATTTGTAAAATGCCAAAACCAGATTGTATTAAAAGTCTACAAAGACTTCTTGGTGTTGTCAATTATTTAGGTAGCTACATTAAAAACTTGTCAGCTGAAACTGAAGTATTAAGAAATCTTCTAAAAAAAATTCCCAATGGTTGTGGGACAAAAATCATGATAGGCCTTTAATCGACTGAAGAACTTAATTACTTCAACTCCAGTACTACGTCATTATGACAACAAAAAAGATTTAAAATTAAGTGTAGATTCGTCCCAGTCATCATTAGGTGCAGTATTATTACAAGAAAATCGACCCATTGCATATGCTTCTAGAACATTGACAGACTGTCAAAAGAGATATGCACAGATTGAAAAAGAATTGTTTGCTATTTTGTTTGGATGTCAAAAATTTCATCATTATGTGTATGGCCATAAAGTGTTAGTGGAGACTGATCATAAACCTTTAGTCACCTTGTTCAAAAAGTATTTAAATCAAGTACCTAGTAGATTACAAAGAATGATGCTGGCTTTACAGTTGTATGATATTAATGTAATTTATGTACCTGGTACAAAACTGTACATACCAGATACACTTTCTAGGGCTGCATTAACAGAATCTGAAGAGCATCTCATTGACAAAGCCATCACCATACATGCTAATATGTTTATAAATTCACTAGCTGTTTCAGAATCAAAATTGCAGTTAATCAAAACAGAAACTAAGAAAGACTTAAGTTTGCAAACCTTAATTAAATATTTTTATGATGGCTGGCCCGATGATAAAAGCAAGACAGATTTATCTGTAAGATCTTATTGGAGTTACAGAGCTGACATTCATTGTATTAATGATTTAGTTTTTAAAAATGATAGTCTTATAATACCTAGTTCCATGCGCAAAGAGATGTTACAACAAATTCACATATCACACTCAGGCATTTCAAGAACAAAAAACTTAGTCAGAGGCATAATATTTTGGCCATGTATGTATAAAGATATAGAGCAAATGATTGAAAATTGTCCAACTTGTTTAAAGTATAGATCGGCCAACACAAAGGAACCATTGATTCTGTCAGAAAACCCTTCTTTTCCATGGGAGAAAGTAGGAGCAGACATATTGCATTTTAACAGTAAGAAATACCTAGTCCTAGTAGATTATTATTCTAAGTCCATAGAATTAGCCTATTTAAGTACTGATTCTAGAGTAAACAACATAATTTTACAATTTAAGTCCATATTTGCACGTCATGGCATTCCTTTAAAACTATGTACAGACAATGGGCCGCCATTTGATTCAAAAGATTTCAAACTGTTCTGTAAGGAATGGGACATAGAACATATTACATCCAGCCCTAATTATCCTCAATCTAATGGACAGGCAGAATCAGCTGTAAAAATTATTAAGCGAATTTTACAAAAGTCATTTGATGAAAATAAAGATCCATATTTAGCTTTATTACATTATCGTTGTAATGACAAAGAATATATGCCATCTCCTGCAGAATTGCTCATGTCGAGAAAATTAAGAACAAATCTACCTATATCCAAAACTTTGTTAAAACCAAAGAATGTCAATAACTTACCTAAAATGCAACTTACCAGGCATAAACAAGCATATAAGTAATATTATGATAGAAATGCTAAGGACTTACCTTTGTTAAAGACAAATGATAAAGTAATGTTTAAGAAAATGCCAGATAGTACTTGGGAACCTGGCGTGGTCACCGAGATACTGCTAAATTGTCCTAGATCATATGTAATACAAGGTCAGAATGGTAGATTTTACAGAAGAAATCGTCAACATTTACTAAAATGTAATTCTAATTTCAATAATGATAATAAGACAAAAGTAGAAGGTAGATTAGTTAAAAGAACTCAGTGTTCTCCTAATACATGTAAGTTTCCTCCTGTAATGCCATTTAATGTATTTAACAAGTTGTTTTCTCTATTTCCAAATTGTAATAATGATAGCACTGATCAGAGTCAATTAGAGATAATTGAATCTGATCCGTCTACCAGTAGAATAAGTCTTCAAAGTTTGGACACTGACTCTGTCACAGAAACACTCGTTGACAGCACAGAGACACATTCACTCTCAGAAATTCCTGGTGATCTCACCGAGGAGACATTCTCTGACGCGTCATCCGATGCGACTTATTGTAGTACTGAAGACACAGTCCCACAGTCAAATGGAGCTCGTACAGTTGTGACTGCTGATCATAATAATTATGTAACTAAATCTGGACGAGAAGTCCATAAACCAGAACGTTTAAATTTGTAATATGTATCACAAATTTTTTCATTACTTTTATTTGAATAGTTTTAAAACCTAAGAAGAAGGGTGTTATGATTGATGTTATTATCTGTGGCGAATATGGCACCACGGCCCAAAAAAGAAGAAAAAAAGGCGGAAAGAAAGGCGGGCGAGACGACACACAATTGTAAAATGTATACCTTGTAAAATAAAACAAAATGGTCAATTTTTGGTTTTCATTATATTAAAACACGACCTATATCCATTCTCCCGATCCTTTCCAAAGTGCTTGAGAGGATTGTCCGGAGTCAACTGAACAGTTTTTTTTCCTTTAATAGCCTGTTGAGTCCTTATCAATCTGGTTTTCGTGCTGGCCATAGTACTGTAACCGCCTTAGTTAAAATAACAGACGATTTACGATTCGCTATCGAAAATAAACAACTGACAGTATTGGTACTACTGGACTTCAGCAGCGCCTTTAACTCTGTTGATTTTGACATCCTCTTGGGCACCCTATCGTCTCTGAATGTATCTGATTCTGTAATCGCCTGGTTCAATTCTTATCTTCGGGGTCGCACGCAACTGGTTCGCACGGATGAGTCATCTTCAGACTGGTGTGACCTTACTGCAGGTGTGCCCCAGGGTGGCGTACTATCTCCTCTACTCTTCTCCATTTTCATTAATGAAATCACCAAAGTTATTTCTTCTCAGACGATTTGCAGCTATACCGCCATTTCAAGGTTGATGAAATCACAGAAGCCGTCATTGCCATCAATAATGATCTGCAAAACATATGTACATGGGCAAAATCGTTCGGGCTGCTTGTCAATCCCGCTAAATCTCAAGCTATCATTATTGGTGGCAGGTACATGTATAATTGCCTTGATCACACTTCACTTCCTCCAGTGTCCTATAACAAGACTGTTAAACCATATTCGACACAAGTAAAAAATCTCGGGGTTTTTATGGACTGCAACATGTCATGGACCACACACATTACAGAGGTGAGTAAAAGGGTTTTTGGAACATATCACTCTTTCAAACGTCTTCAAAATTTTCTTCCTTTTTTTAGACTAAAGTCCTCCTCTCTCAATCCCTGCTTCTTCCCCTTCTTGACTATGCTGATGTTTCTTTTCTCGACGCTACCGAAGAACTCTGGGGTAAGCTAGAACGGTTACAAAATCTCTGTATCCGCTTCATATTTGGTCTTAAAAAGTTCGATCATGTTTCGGAATTTCGGAAACAGCTAAATTGGTTACCTATTCGGCGGCGTCGAGGTCTCCACATTCTTTCCTTACTCTATTCAACTTTATACAACCCCACTTGTCCTTCATATCTCCGTGAGCGCTTCGAGCACTTTGTTCCCAGGAACAATCTTTGTCGCTCTTCTTCTTCTCTTCTCCTTCGAACTCCCTCCCACACTTCGAGTCGTTATGACAACTCTTAGCGTTGCCGCTGTTCGACTATGGAATGCTTTACCGCGTGCAATACGCAATAGCCCTTCTCTTAGCGTGTTCAGGAGGAGAACCAGGGATACTTATCTGTCCCTTCAATAATCAGACCCTTGGTATGTATGTATGTATGTATGTATGTGTGTGTGTGTATATATATATATATATATATATATATATGTATATGTTTGTAAACGTATAATATATTTTGCTATCCTAATTTATGTCGGTATTTGTTTAATTTTTATGCTTTTCTGTGTTTATTCCTACGTACGCATGACTGTGCCCTTACGTTTCTCTGTTGTCCTCTATTCGCTCAAGGTTTGCTGGAAGAAAACTCAGTTTTGGGTTAAGCTCGCCTTTGTACATGACATTTCCTTGTTACCTATATATATGTATGTGTTCAGTGTGTACAATAAAGAATAAATAAATAAATCAAATATAGCTCACATAGGACCCGTAACATTTTGTAGCCGTGGTGCTTCCCTGTTTAAAAGGGTGTATGCTTATTTTACTTAATTTTGTGTCCCGCTTTGCTAAGGAGGGAAGTGGATATACTGTATTTCCAACTCCTCCAATTTTCTTCTGATTAATTTCGTTGCGGGTTCCAAGACAGTTTAATTTCTTCCTGGGACTTCCCGAGTGTCATAACTCGGTGTGTTCGTGGGTCACTGGTGTGGATCCTGGTGTACAGGAGTTACAGTGGTGGGCGTGTGATTAGTCCCTATTAAAAAAAGATCACTGGAAGTCTTGACGTTAGCAACCCGAACAACGCCGTCAATCCCTGGATACGTAACAAAAATCCGACCCATTTTCCACTTGAGTAGGGGAGGTTATCTTCTTTTAGTAGGACTAAGGAATTCAATTTCAAAGAGCCTTTACATGCTCGCCATTTTATCCTAAGTTGGAGCTCAGATATGTATTCCTTACTCCACCTACTCCATAAATGTTGTCGAAGAAATTCAATCCGTTGAAATCGAGTGAGAGAATTAATTGATTGATCTCGATAATCGGGCGACCGCAATGATGTTATAGGACGCCCAATCAAAAAGTGTCCCGGTGTGCGTCGCGTCAGATCCTCGGGGTTCGATGATAAAGGTGTTAGTGGTCTAGAATTCAATATTGCTTCGACCTGAACCATCATGGTAAATAGCTCTTCGTAGGTAAGGTTACAAAGGCCCAACACTGTTTAAATGATGTTTGGTTGATTTGACACCTGCTTCCGCAAGGCCAGCGAAATGAGGAGAATAGGCCGGTATACAATGAAAATTAATTCCGTCTTTACTCATCTCCTCGGAAACCGAATCGCAATTAGACTTAAGGAATTTAGAGAGGTCGTTATATGCACCAACAAATGTGGTGCCATTATCCGAGTAGATGTTTTTCGGCTTTCCTCTACGCGAGATAAACCTCTTTAATGCCATGATAAAGGTATTGCTTGATAAATCACTGACTAATTCAAGATGAATTGAGTTTGTTGAAAAGCATACAAAGATGGATGTCCCACAGGCGCTTAATATTATTAATGCAGATGTAGAGCACATAAGTGCTTGGAGTAACGACTATGGACTCGAAATTAATCCCACAAAATCACAGGTATGCATCATTGGGAGTCCCATAATGTCTGCTAAAATTAATTGGTCACATTTGCCTCCGGTTCAATTTAACAATACCATCATACCGATCAGCAGCAAAGTAAAAAATTTGGGAGTTATAATCGATAGCACCTTATCATGGGGACCTCAGATTCAGGAGGTGAGCCGCAAAGTCTTCGCTGCAGCGGGATCTTTGCGAAGGTTACGAAACTTTCTTCCGACTGCTACTAAAACTGCACTTGCACCATCGCTCCTTCTTCCGATTCTTGACTATGCCGACGTTAGCTATCTCGATCTCACCGAAGCACATCTTGATAAACTTGAGCGTCTCCAAAATTTTTGTATACGATTCATATTTGGACTTCGCAAATATGATCATGTTTCCCACTACCGTAAAACGCTCAGGTGGCTTCCGATCCGCCTTCGCCGGAATACTCATATCCTTACGCTTCTGTATAATATACTGTTTAATCCGTTAACTCCTATTTACCTCAAAGAACGCTTTAAGTTCCTTCATGACACACATATTAAATGTCTGAGGTCCTCTGAAAGCCTGAGATTGGAAATACCAAGGCATTCTACCAATTTCTACACGAAGTAATTTTCCGTAGAATCTGTACGTTTATGGAATGCCTTGCCGGCTACTATCAGACGTGCTGTTAGATTGGACAGTCAGGCACTTTAAAAAAAAAAACACCACTGACTATCACAATTATTTATTTTATAACTCTACACAACTTTTGGCAACTTAATATAGACAGAAACTTATATAACACCACTTAACACGGATTATACGCGTTTTTATTGGCCCCAGCGAAGGACAGAATAGACCCGGAGTATTTTATTGCTCTAGAATTCCTTGCTGAAAACCAACCCAGGTTGGGGAATAGTTAGAGACCACAAATTATATCAGCACTAGAGAATAATAACTGACTAATTAAGGAAAAGGATTGGTATTTATAATGGATTTATTGCTGATCTGCAATGTTGCATTTACGTCATTTTGCTATTATTGCAAGTCAGCAATATTGTATTGCATCCCTATGCAATATCATCAAAATTAGGGATGTAACACCTCCCCTTTTTAAAACGAAACATCCGGAAATAGAAAAGGATGTGAGTATAATCCATGTAAGATAAAATTAAGATTAGAAATTGAGTTTACAAACTTTTCTTAAATTATATTATATAGTTAGATTATCATCGTTGGTTTAGGTACACATACTAGACCATTAACCCGGCCCCAGGGAATACGGAGTCACCCTCTCTATTATCCACTGGGGTAATTCCTGGCTGGCGCGTCCATGTCGCGGGGGTGGGCACCGCTTGTTCCAGTAGGCCGGAACAATGCTGGTGGCCGAGTTCAGTCAGGGACCCGGTCCCACGGGGTATAACGTGGAACCCGTGCCCAGGGTCACGGGTGAAGTCCTCAACGGTTGTGAAGGCGGAGATGGAGTCCATCGGAACGGCGGATCAGGCGGAAGAGGCACAAAACCCAAGAGCGGGCTACACCTACATATTAGGTCTAATGGGTCGCTACTGGAGTTGCACTGTCAGGTACGGTGGTGCAAAAGAGATAGTGGTATATGGTTTTATACCAGCGCTCACAGTCCTAAGATGGATTAGTACCTTGGCGTCAGGTGGCAACCGGCCGTAAAAATCTACAGCCAATAACCTACTCCTAATCATGAAAAGTACAAAGACAAGAGTGAATATAAGGGCTAGGGCGTTCCCCTCAGGCGACGACAACGTGATCACGAATGCAGCAAATGCTAGAGCGTTCCCCCGAAGCGACGCAAAGGTCGTTGCAGCATACCATCCTAACCAGAAACTGCGCATTGCAAACTAGAACGTGGGCTTAATGACCGGACGCATCTCAGAACTAAGTGAAGTCCTTGTAAGAAGACGTGTAAACATTTGCTGTATACAAGAGACAGAATGGAAGGGGTCAAAGTCTCGTGATATTGGAGACGGCTTCAAGCTACTCTACAACGGTGCAAACACAAACCAAAACGGAATGGGCATCGTGATCGACCAAGACCTGCAGGAGCGCGTAGTGAAAGTCAACCGCGTAAGCGACAGGCTTATGGCAATCAAATTTGCCCTCGATAACCAGCCATGCATGAATGTTGTATCAGCGTATGCACCACAAACTGGGTGCTCAACATCTGAAAAAGAGATCTTTTGGAACGACCTGGACGACCTAATGCAGTCAATACCCACTACTGAAACCAAATACATCCTGGGAGACTTTAATGGGCATATAGGACAAAAATCACCTGTCAACGCGAGAGTGCACGGAGGATACGGATACGGCACAACCAACCCTCAAGGCAAAGATATTCTGCAGTTCGCCGCAACATATGACCTTGCTATTATTAACTCCTTCTTCTCAAAGCCGCACGAACATCTCATCACATATAAAAGCGGAGGCAAAAGCACCCAAATCGACTATATAATGGCGGACCGACCGCTTCTTAAAACCTTTCAAGACTGCAAAGTGATACCAGGGGAGCCTCTCACATCACAGCACCGACTCTTAGTTGCAGACTATATCATGCCAAGACCAATAAAAGTGAGAAAAGACAAAAGGGCACCAAAAATAAACTGGCATAAACTAGCAAGAGAAGAAGGGCAGAAACTCTGCTCAGACATCGTGGCGCACCTAGAGGAAAACCAACCACAAGGCACTGCCGATACAATCTGGACTCGCTTTCGAACCAACTGTATCCAATTAGCGTCAAAGCATTTGGGAGTATCAAAAGGAGCAGTCTGTGGTAACAAGAATACCAATTGGTGGACAGATGATGTCAAACAAAAGCTAGAACTGAAGAAAACCCTTTTCAAGACTTGGCAAAATAGCAAAGAAGACGCAGATCGCGAAGCATACAGATCTGCTAAGAATGAAACCAAGAGAGCTGTGGCGCAAGCGAAAGCTATATCCGCAGAAGACTTCTACGCGAGGCTACATAATACAAAGGACGACAGGGAACTCTTCAAGATAGCAAAGCAACGCCATAATAACACGAGAGATACCAAAACAGTTAAGTACATCAAGAATGAGCAGGGTGTGCTACTTACCAGCAACGCAGATATTTGCAAGAGATGGGAAGAGTATTACTCTCACTTATTAAATGAAGCCTACCCGAGCGAAGAACTCATCAAAACACCACCCACCGAAGGCCCAATTTTCGCTGTCACTCCAGACGAAGTCAGAGCGTCCATCAAAGCCATGGCAAATAACAAGGCCACTGGGCCCGATGACATACCTGCCGAGTTCTGGAAAAAATTGGGAACTCACGGAGAATCCTTTCTCACCCACCTCTTCAACCGGATTCTCAAAGATGGGATACCAGATGAATGGCGCGACAGCTTTTTAGTGCCATTTTATAAAAATAAGGGTGACATAAGACTATGCGAAAACTATAGAGCCATCAAATTAATATCCCACACCCTTAAAATCTGGGAAAGAGTAATTAGCAAACGGCTTCATTTAATCACCAGTGTGACTGAGAATCAGTGTGGCTTTGTCACTGGTAAGTCTACCATCGACGCCATCCACGTAATACGAGTTCTGATGGAGAAGAGAAGGGAGAGTCAGCAACATCTACATATGGTCTTCATAGATCTACGGACGGTAGACGGTGACGGACATGTACAGGGAGGTGAAAACTAAGGTACGCAGCCCCGCTGGTTTTAGTGACCAATTCGACGTGGAAGTCGGCGTGCATCAAGGGTCAGCTCTTAGCCCACTACTTTTCAACTTAGTGACGAACCATATCACAGCTGACCTGCAGAAAAAGCCCCCTTGGAACAACTTGTACGCGGATGACATAGCCCTCATTAGTGAAGATGTGGAGGAGTTACAGATCACGCTAGAACAATGGCGCAGTGCTTTGGAAAATGCTGGCATGAGAGTCAGCAGACAGAAGACTGAGTATATGCACTGTAACTTCTCCAACTCAACACATGGCACCATACACCTCCAGAACACCCCACTCAATAGGGTAGAGTTCTTTAAATACCTTGGCTCTATCCTGTCGAGCAACGGCACCATAGAGCTCGACGTCTCCAACCGCGTCAACACTGGCTGGATGAAGTGGAGGGAGCTGACGGGTGTGCTGTGTGACTCTAGAATGCCTGTACCAGTCAAAGGTAAAATCTATAAAACTGCCGTAAGACCAGCCCTAATGTACGGCTCGGAATGCTGGCCGCTCAAGAAGCAGCAAGAACACCAGATGCATGTCGCCGAGATGAAAATGCTCAGATGGTCTGGTGGCGTCACGCGTTTGGACAAAGTGAGGAATGAGCACATCCGCGGCACTTTAAGAGTCAGGCCAATCCAAGAAAAGCTGCTGGAGAGTAGACTGAGGTGGTACGGGCATGTCATGAGGCGGCCAGAAGATCACATGACCAAGAGAGTTCTTGAAATTAAAACCGGACCAAGAGGACGAGGAAGACCCCGTTTAACATGGCAATCAGTCATAAAAAAAGATCTGCAAACAGCCCAAATAGATCCGCAGACGACCCAGGACAGAACGTCCTGGCGAAGATTGATTAGGAGAGCCGACCCCAATTAAAATGGGATAGGGCGAGGATAAAGAAGAAGAGTTAGATTATCATAAAAAATAGAAATAGTAAACAATCCAAAATGAAATTAAAGAACCCAGAATTAAATTAAACATATTATCAAAATAAAAAATAGAACCTATAGATTATATTATTACAATAACTCAAGATTACGTCTTGGAGTACTTACATTGGAATCAGTACTTTCTGTATCACATTCACGATTGGCCAGTTCAATGCTAGTTCTTGTGCGGATATTAGTGCTAGGTTTAGTCATACAATTATTAAAAATTTTGATACAACAAGAAGTACTGTTTCTGTGTTTATTACAACAAACACATTTATAGAGTTTATAAGAGAAATAGGAGAATACAGAGACAGACAGTATGGTAGTAATAATGCTAAAATAGTAACTATAACTAATATGATATAGTTGAGTTTCAATTTTGGTCAAATCGTCATTGATTTGATTTAATCGGTGAGAAGCCTATTGTAATGAATCTAAATTTACATGTGTTAATTTGATAAAGCTCAGATGTGGTAAAGTATCATTTAATTTAACTTTAGAGCACCAATCATCTTCTATAATATTAAAATTAGGATGTGGAATATTGATTTTAGTTTCAAATTCTTGAGATGGAATGAATTGAAGTAGCTTGTACTACAAGCTACTTCAATTCATTCCATCTCAAGAATTTACAGACCTTACAGTATTTAGGCAGGGTTAAAATACCTGTACCAACTATATCATAGTCATTTATAATGCCATTAAAATTAATAGAGATTTTTGTTATTTCAGATTGAACATAAATCCATCTATTATTTTTAAGTTTTTGCCATATATCTATTTCACCTATAATAAGCTTAAAATTACAAGAGTCTGGGATACCTTTCACATGTTCGGTTAAGACCGTCACTTCACAATTTGGATTTCCGACACCTGATTGTATATTACCTAATTTGCACAAATAATAATTGTTATTTATCACTTTGCACTCACTTAACTTCTTACTCTCTCACTTAACTTGTCTTCTAACACGGAATAAATTAATTTATCTTGTGTCACTGCCAGGAATTTTGCGGTTGGATTAATTAAAGCGAAAGTATTAGGATTATTGAATATCATGAGGAGTTGGTAAAGAGTATACGTGGTACAAGTTGTATTCCACAAAGGATACAAGAGGAATTCTGATTACAAAAATAAGTTTATTGTCGTTAATGAAAGAAGATATTTCTGCGACATCTAGAATTGCGTGAATGTTACTAGGAGTCAAATGTAAAGGTAGGCTTAAAATAACATCGTTACTTTTCGAATTCAATTCTTTGTACAATCGCATGGTACTTAGTACAGAAGGATGAACAATATTTTGTTAACCGAATAAAATAGCATCAATAAGGTCTTCTAAATTAAAATTAAGAATCATTAAAGAACTTTCTAAAGCGCTTAAGGTCATTGATAAATGAGAAATGATTTCCAACTTATTGGTGTTTGTTGAAACAGTGTCTAAAATTTTATCAAGATTTTGTATGTTATTGTTTAGAATATATTCGTTTTCGTAAAGTTTACTAATTGTATTATTGAATGATGAAATAGACGAGGTCATGATATGTATATTTTCTTTCATGATTGTAGCTAAATGTCTTTGATCGTCTTGGGCTGCATTAATGGCGTCAGTAAAGGCCTTAGCGTCATCTTCATCAAGTGAATTAAAGAGTTGTTTTAATATTGGTCCACCTATACCAAACCAAGCAGACCTTTTAGTTTGGCCTTTATTATCGGTACTAGTTAAATGGGATAGGGACATATAATTGTTCTGTACTTTTATAAATAGGCTTTCCAAAGGACTTAAAATATTCCAACAATCAGTTTCAACCTTAGTAGATTGGTGTGTATTACAAATATGTTTGCACGTTTCTAAAATTCTTTGAATAGTGTCTATATGAGGTTTTACATAGGATAAATCAGAAAAAGTTACTATGTTCCAATAATTATTATAATATTTTAAAACACCCATCGGATCATAAAAGAGACCTGGACTATTTACTATAGGCGTCGTCATGTTTGATCTTGCCCTGGAAGAGAATCATTAAAAGCTAATTTAATTTCGTCAAAATGATATCTAACATGTCTACGATTGATTAAAAGAGTGACATTATTATTGCTATGTACTTTGATTATTTTATATGGACCTTTCCAGATACTAGAAAGAGCTTTACGCAGTCTGTTATGGTGCTTCACATACACCATATCTCCAACCTTATAAGAAATGTCTCTAGTGTTTTTATCATAATATTTTTTTGAAGTTTTTTTACTATGGAGGATATTTTCTCTGGCTATATTTCTGGTATTGATTAGCTTTTGTTTTAGCGTTTTAACATAATCAGGATAGGTAGCTGTTGGGTCAATATCGTAGATAGAACTAGGTAGATGAGGTTTACAACCAAACAACAACTCATGAGGTGTGAAATTAGTAGAAGAATGTACAGAAGAATTGTAAGAAATAATAGCTGTTGGAAGATATTTGTGCCAATCGTCTTGATTATCGTTGACATAGGACTTTAAATATTCTTTTAAAGTGGCATGACTTTGTTCAAGAGCCCCATTAGTTTGAGGATGATATGGAGTAGAAAAGAGATGTTTAATTTTAAATAGAGATGTGATTTGTTTATATACTTCTGCAATGAAATGAACACCTTGATCAGATAATAGAGTTTTGGGAATGCCGAAGTGACAAATAAATTTAATTAAACAATCAACTATTTGTTCAGCCGTTGAGTTAGTAATAGGATAGGCCATGGAATATTTTGTCAAATCATCTTGAAAAGTAACTATATATTTATATCTTTCAGAACCGGATTCGGGTAAAGGACCAACAATATCAGTAGAAACTCTTTGGAGAGGTTCGAGAGAAGTAGAAGTTATTTCCATTAGAGCTTTATTACAGGCGCGTAGAGCTTTATTTTGTTGGCAAAGTGGACAACGTTTAATATACGATTCAATATCGTTTTTTATACCTTTCCAGAAGTAAGATTCCTTTAATTTATTATATAACCGCGATGAACCAATATGTCCGCCAATAGGCGAATCATGATTATCTTTCAATATTGTAGAAACTTCGTTAGGGGTTGGGTAAATTATTTTATTATGATATATGTTTACGGTGATATTAGTGTTATGGAAAATAAAACAAATGATTTCATAGATCATTAGAAATTGAAGCTTTTCAAATGGATTGGAAAAATCAGACATAGAGATTTCTTTTACATCGGGATGAAATATAATTAATTAATTACGAAGATTGTTTAATACGTTAAATATGTCTCTGTAATTACAAGAGTCATAGTGATGTACTTTAAAATATGAAAATATGTTTTATTATTAATATTGGAAGTTTTTACAGAATATAATTCCTTTTCAGAGTTTTTAAAGACTTCTACGTTATCTAAAAGGTTAATTATTTCTTCACAGTAAGGGTTAGAAGAATCTAGATAGATTGATGTTGGATAAGCAATAGTATTGCAGGATGTTTTCAAAAGACTTTGATTGAATTCGTGAACTACAGTAGTAAAAACCATTGGACTAGAACGAGATCGAATGAAATTTCCATAAATTATATCATTACTAAGATCTATATCATCAATATTATATATTGGAGGACGAGATAAGGCATCAGCATTAAGATTTGTTTTACCGGACTTATAAACGATTTCGTAGTCATATTCTTCTAATTTAAGGCTCCATCGAACTAGTTTACTTGAGAGATCTTTACAATTACAAAGCCAAACAAGAGGACGGTGGTCAGTTACTATTTTAAACTTTCTACCGTAGATATAAGGTCCAAAAGTTTTGACTCCAAACAAGATTGCTAGAAGTTCTTTCTCGGTGGTACTATAATTACCTTCTGCTCTATTAAGAGTTCGAGAAGCATATGCAATAGGGAGATCTTGGCCCATTTCGCCCTGTGAAAGAATTGCACCTAAGGCATAATTTGAAGCATCTGTTGTGAGTATAAAACCTTTCGAGAAATCAGGATATTGAAGAACTTGTTAACACTTATTGGTAGCACTTGTTAACATAGACTTAAGAGTATTAAAAGCATTTTCTTGATTTTAAGTCCAATCGAAAGTAGAATCTTTACGAAGTAATGAAGTTAGAGGTTTTGTAATTTTAGAGAAATCCTTTATGAATCTTCTATAATATCCTATCAGGCCAAGGAAGGATTTTATTTCCTTCGGGTTTCTGGGAATAGGATAGTTTGATACGGCTTTTACCTTGTCGGGGTTAGGAGATACGCCTTTATCGGTAATAGTATGACCTAAATAAGCGACTTCCCGTCTTAGGAACTCACACTTATCTGGCTATAACTTAAGATTATGCTTTCTAAGAGCCTCGAATATGAGTTTAAGTTTATCTATGTGAGAAGAGAGTGAGTGAGAATAGCAGATGATGTCATCCAAATATATGAAGCAGTGGAGACCTTGGAGACCGGAAAGCACGGTATTCATCAATCTTTGGAAAGTGGCAGGTGCATTTTTTAACCCAAGAGGCATTCGAATATATTCGAAGTGGCCATTAGGGACCGAAAAAGCAGTTTTGGGAGCATCTTCTGTGCTCATACCAATCTGGTGGAAACCTGACACCAGGTCTAACGTACTGAAGTACTTACTATGACCTAATTGATCTAGAATCTCTGTAATATTAGGAATAGGATAAGCGTCTCCGACAGTAATGTCATTCAGTTTTCTATAGTCTACGACAATACGCCATTTCTTTTTGCCAGAAGCATCTTGCTTCTTTGGTACCACCCAAATAGGAGAAGACCAGGGGGAATCAGAGGGTTTTATTATGTTTTGATCTAGCATTTTCTTTATTTGTTTGTTGACTTCTTCTTTATGACATTCGGGATATCTATATGTTTTGACATGAATAGGCTGTGAACTAGTTGTTTTGATTTTATGTTCTAAGGTATTTGTACAAGTAAGAGTATCTCCTTCTAAGTGGAACAGATCTGAGTATTCTGAGCATAAGTCAAGTAAAGCCGTTGATTCTTCAAGGTTAAGGTGGGAAGTCCGTATCAGTTTCTGAACTTCGTGAGGTCTGTTTGACACCAATACTTTGGAATTAGAATGATTAATAGAATTAATTTTATATGAAAATTCTTCTATCAAATCACAGGGAATTAGTTCTACACAAAGGGATTTTATTGTTACTTCCTTAGTAGAGAGGAATTGCCGGTTCTGGACCACCGGAAGTCCAGCCTAAGTAGAGCTCTGTTAGTATGGTAGTGTAGTGTATGTTTGGTTCATGTTATGTTGGTTTTGGTCGTTTAGAAGGCGTTCAAAAAAGTTTGGACTGTTGTAAATTGAGCTGTGTGGAGTATGTTTTTGGTATGTGTCGGATGGTTCTTGGTGGTTGGTTGAGTACAACAATGTTCCTTGGCCGGAACACCCCCGTGGGATTTGGAGGCGGAAGTGCTCGCCGAAGTTTATCGACGAGTGGCTGACTTCCGGGCGGAGAGCGGATTTCGCCCTCCACCCGAAGACGTGCGCGAGTGGCGCGAAGCCGCTCGCCGAGCCACCATGGTCAGATGGTCGTTCCGGCTGGAGACTCCACGCGCTGGCTTCGCCGCCGTGGAGGCTCTCCAGCCGGTCATCGCCGAGTGGGCAGGGCGGCAGCACGGGACCCTTTCCTTCCGGCTGACGCAGGTGCTTTCCGGGCACGGTTGCTTCGGAAAGTAAGTACCTGTACTCGGTCGCTAGGAGGGAATCGAGTCCCGCCTGCCACCACTGCGACTGCAGTGAGGATTCGGCCCAGCACACGCTGGCGGTTTGCCCCGCATGGGCGACGCAGCGCCGGGCCCTCACTGCAGTCATCGGAGCAGATCTCTCGCTACCGGCCGTAATTCGCTCAATGGCCGGTAGCGACAGTTGTTTTACCGCGGTCGCCTTACCTCCTCGCAGAAGGAGGCGGCGGAGAAGGCCCGGGAGGACGACCTGATCCGCCGCCGGCGAACCGGGCGGCGGAGGCGCGCTTACCTGCGCCTCATGCCGCCCTGAGTGTGGCCGCGGGTGGACGGGATGGGTTCTCCCCTCCACCCGCATTAGTTGGCCAGCCGCGAGGGGGCGGCGTCCGCGTGTGCCGGACGTCGCCTAAAGAGAGGGTCCACTGAGACGGAGCCCGCATCAGGAGCGGGCCGGCGCTGGGAGGGGTCCAGAAGGCGATAACTACCTGGACCCCTCCTAAACTGGAAGCGCAAATAGGGCACACCGTGTGGTTTATTCGGTTCGAGTCCGACACACCGCCCCGCCGAACGTGAGCCCCGACGGGGTGACGGTCCGAGGGGATTTCCACACGTAAAAAAAAAAAAAAAAAAGTACAACAATGTTGCTTGGGCGGATACTGAGGTTGCAATATCTGTGTGTGAATGTGATAAGAAGCGACTTTTGCCTTCCAGCTGAGGTTCGGCGCGCGTGCGGGATGTGTGAGTGAGGCCATTATGATGTCTTGCGAGATGAATTTATGTTCATTGTTTGACTGGTTGGTTGAGTACAACAATGTTGCTTGGGCGGATACTGAGGTTGCAATATCTGTGTGTGAATGTGATAAGAATGTTTTTTTTGTAGGAGGCGTAGGTATTTATAGAGTGTTGTGTGATTTATAAATCAATATAATATTATATTGTATTGGTATATTACTGATACAATGGAGGATGTTGTAAGAGTGCAATTATTGATTAGATACTATTGCAAGAAGATCTTTGTAGGCTCTCACAGTACTCTGTTGTTAATAAACTGCACCTTAGTTTACCAAAATGTCACTTTATATCCTTCATAAAGAACAAAAGTCCAATTAACTTTCCATATACACTGAATGACACAAATCTAAGGAAAAACGAATGTACTCGAGATCTTGGTGTTCATCTAGATTCTAAATTACATTTAGATATTCATGTCGACAATATCATAAGTAAAGCCTTTCGGATGTATGGTTGCGTCATGCGCTCTTGTAAAGACTTCAAAAAGCCCACTACCTACCTTTTCCTATATAAAGCACTAGTCCGTTCCCAGTTAGAGTATGCTGTACCCATCTGGAGTCCCTTTTATAAGAAATATAAGCAGAGGATTGAAATGGTACAGAAAAAATTTTTCGTACTACTTGTTACAAATGTTTTCATACTAAGATTCCTTATGTGGATCTTCTGAAACATTTTAAGCTCTTAAGCTTGGAGCATAGACGCATCTTACTAATGTTAATGATGCTGTACGGCACATGCAATAACAAGTATAATTGTACGCAATTATCAAACAGGCTATGTTATGTAGTACCCAGGTCTGTCATTCGGAGGGAGGTGCGCGTACCTTGATTATTCTACACGGAAAAGTGTAGAACTAATGCTGGAGAGCGTGCACCTCTTCGCCGATTATTGACAACGTACAACTCACATGTTACGAGCTTGAATATTTTCGCTCTCACTCACTCTAAATTTAAAAAAATTGCCACTGAAATTCTTGTTGATCTTTGATAACATTCTCAGTTAACTACCTACCTATCTTATATTATTACATATAATTCACCGATTCTGTATAGTGCGCGTCCGTTACCTTTTCTACTTCATCTATAAACTCGTGGACAATAGTGTGGGTTATACGTTTTAAATATGTAAATGCTAAATCAATTGTAAAGACTGCATTGTATAACTGTTTTTTGTCCCTAATAAATAAAATAAAATAAAATAAAATAAAAAATAATGGAAGTATTTTGCAAGAAACGCATGGAGTTTGTAACTGCTGTATGCTTAAATTGTTGCATAAAAATCAGGACTTGAGTTACTCATGTGGTATACGCTCTTAGTGTATGATCTTTGTTGTGTAAACAAAATATATAATATTATGGAAGTCCATGATTATATGGTCACACCATTTTAGATTAACTATTCCCATATATTGTGATGTTTTTAAATCGAAAGAGAGAATCACAAGAGTGGTATTCGGTGTAACAATGTTGTACGCAACTATATTACCGTGGGTGGTGGTGCTTCACATGCTGCGTGATAACAGTAGCGAAATGGAGACAAGAATAATTTCAAGAACATTAAGTGAAGATTTGATGGATTTATGTACTTATGATGGTCAGTGGAATATAAAACAGGTAGATCTCTTGGATAGTAACGGTGTGCGTTTGAAGAGATTTCTAATTGAATTTTATTTTCGCGATGAAGACGATTTGAATAGCCACTCTACGATTTTAAGAAGTATTTTTAATGTGGATAAAGCACCTGAAATAAATATAACATTGTGTAGTGAGAGTAATACACTGTTACTGTATAAATTGGAAATTACAAGATTCCCACACCATCACCGTAGCAAGCGAAGTGGTTGGGAGGGGAGTACTTTACAGCAAAAGTGGTCATCCAATTTGTATGAGCAAGCCTATAGAGATGAGAGAGGTTTGGAGATAAGTGTAAAAGTACCTAGAGGTGGTAAGATTACAACTCTCAAACCTAACGAAGGAAGTGAAGGAACCACCACTGAATTGTGGGGGGAGAAAGAAATAACTGAGAAGAGTCCACTTCCTATCCTGGTCACAGATAAACCTTTAAGCGAAAAGTGTATGGCATATAGAAGAGTGATTGAGAGTGTTCTGCATTGGGCTCATCACCAATTAGATAAATTAGGGGGGAATGAGATGTCAGATGTAGAATGTGAAGCGAGTATACCTACTAAGGAACCAATAGGTATACTAAGGAATCATCATCATAATTTTATAATTTTTTTTGTGGTTAGAATACATTGGTGTAATTTTTATATTAAATTTTATTGTGGTTAGAATACATTGTTGATATCAGTTTTTCCTACTTTTGTATCTATTATTATGGTTAAGTCCTATGAAAATGTATAGATATGGGTTCATATAAATATGACTCAGGAATGGACTTTTACCATAATACATTCAGAGTCCAATACCGTGCTAACTGAAATAAATATATCGTGAATTTAATAAAATATATAACAGGGTAACCTCTACCAACGAAGAAATTGTAAGTGAATAATATTTTATAAATATGTCTTCGAAGTAAACTATTTCCAAACTAAACCAATATGGTAATAGAACGTGGATGAACATGGGGGATCTTGAAATAGATAAACCCCATAAAATTATTGAGGCGATTCGAGTGCCTTCGAAGTATTATGTGAATACGATGCGTATACATACGTTCAATTAGAGAATGGGTATATAATTACCCTACCGTCGAGATTTAATGATCTCAGTGATGATATGTTTGAACACCTTCAGACCGGAGTGTATATGATAAATAAGGGTCCAAATGGTAAAATATGGAAAATCATCTTTACAGATGGGTTATTAGTATAATAAGAATATAATTTTTATTGCAGTTTTTCAAGATAATTTTAAAATAACCATGTACGACGCTATGCTTGCTACCATATACGATGGCTTTAAAAGGGATTGGGTGCACTTTTTCAGCAGTGACAGGTGTTTACGTTTGTGGAAGCGAGCAGTGCCCTATCTCAAATATGCGAAGATGTTAATATCCTTCTTTGTCGTATTTATACTAATAGTGACTGTCTGGATGAAGAAATTTACGCTGCGCTTCGAGTTTGGGATAATATCTGTGATGCAATCAATAATACCAGTGGGAACGTTGAGTGTGAAGAGTGGCTTGAAATTATATCAGTTTTGCCATCAGACTGCTTCCATACAGTATTCTCTGAAAGTGTGGGAAATATAGTGCTAAACATTTTATTGTTGGCTGTTGGTGCAATTGGTGGACTAGATAGTATATGAAAATGTCAACAGTAAAATATATTATAGATTTAGATGGGTATATGGTTAAAAAATTGGGTTTTTTTTGTAAAGAAGCTAGAATTTTCGATTTAACTACACAACAAGTACGAGTGTTACATGTAAAGTTACCTACATGGTTACTGCTTAGGCCTGTAACCTCAGAGATTCGTTATTGCATTCAACATGTACATGGCATGCCGCTATGTAATCATGCGAGTGATATATCATACGAAAACTTTTTAATGTTTCTCAGTACGCTTGATCCTCATTGTGAATACTTGTGGGCATACAAAAAACACTGCTAACTAGGTTAGGCTTTAAATGTGTTAATTTGGAGGATTATGGCAGTCCAAAAGTGGAAAAACTAATAGCAGAGTATAAATTGGGTTTTAAAAATTGTAATAGACATAGTCAATTGCAGACCAGTCATTGTAGTGGTGTGGAGGTTCAAGTGTTTGCATGGTGGTACCTAAGTATTTGTAAAAATAATAATAATGTATAAGCCAGCGAAGTAACCTATATTTTAGTAATTTTATTAAATTCGCGACAGATTTATTTGAGTAATATTATTGTCTAATCTGATGTTTGTTCTTGTATTTGTATTTTGAGTGCTAATTGCGACTTTGATGTTTTATAAAAAAAAAAACCAGCGAATGTTCTTTTTTAAATGTATCTGAAACGTAAAACTGCGAATTTTATTTGTGTATTAAATATAACCTACAATGTAAAATATTATTCGTTTTAAAATTAATAGGTTGGAGGTTAATAATTTGTCTATGAAATAAAACATTATTTAATTATTTATCTTGTTGTCTTTATTTATCCAACTGGTTGAATTCAAGCCAAGCCATTTGACTAGTACTTTATCACCACTTCTTTTCAACACTTTTTCCACTAAATACATATCGGGATACTTAACCTTTTGTATCTCATGTTCATAAAAACCACCTAAGATTGGTTGTTTTCCTTCATCTTGCAGCATATAAGTCACTGGGTTGGTATTATTGACCTTAATCACGCAGAATATCTCCGTACTCCAGTTTCCCGTGTATCCTTTGGAAAAAATTGATTTATATTTACTTATTCTGACGTAATCACAACAAGCATACCTTTTTTTTTTTTTTTTTTTTACGTGTGGAAATCCCCTCGGACCGTCACCCCGCCGGGGCTCTCGTTCGGCGGGGCGGTGTGTCGGACTCGAACCGACTAAAACCACACGGTGTGCCCTCTTTGCGCTTCCAGTTTAGGAGGGGTCCAGGTAGCTATCTCCTTCTGAATCCCTCCCAGCGCCGGCCCGCTCCTGATGCGGGCTCCGTCTCAGTGGACCCTCTCTTTAGGCGACGTCCGGCACACGCGGACGCCGCCCCCTCGCGGCTGGCCAACTAATGCGGGTGGAGGGGAGAACCCATCCCGTCCACCCGCGGCCACACTCAGGGCGGCATGAGGCGCAGGTAAGCCCGCCTCCGCCGCCCGGTTCGCCGGCGGCGGATCAGGTCCGAGTGGAGGTCGTCCTCCCGGGCCTTCTCCGCCGCCTCCTTCTGCGAGATTACCTCCTCGCAGAAGGTTGCGACCGCGGTAAAACAACTGTCGCTACCGGCCATGGAGCGAATTACGGCCGGTAGCGAGAGATCTGCTCCGATGACTGCAGTGAGGGCCCGGCGCTGCGTCGCCCATGCGGGGCAAGCCGCCAGCGTGTGCTGGGCCGAATCCTCACTGCAGTCGCAGTGGTGGCAGGCGGGACTCGATTCCCTCCTAGCGACCGAGTACAGGTACTTTCCGAAGCAACCGTGCCCGGAAAGCACCTGCGTCAGCCGGAAGGAAAGGGTTCCGTGCTGCCGCCCTGCCCACTCAGCGATGACCGACTGGAGAGCCTCCACGGCGGCGAAACCAGCGCGTGGAGTCCCCAACCGGAGCGACCATCTGACCATGGTGGCTCGGCGAGCGGCTTCGCGCCACTCGCGCACGCCTTCGGGCGGAGGGCGAAATCCGCTCTCCGCCCGGAAGTCAGCCACTCGCCGATAAACTTCGGCGAGCACCTCCGCCTCCAAATCCCACGGGGGTGTTCCGGCCAAGGCGCAAGCCGCCTCGGTGGACACCGTGCGGTATCCGCGTATGGCTCTGACCGCCAATATCCTCTGGGGGCGCCAGAGGCGCGCCCTATTCGGGGCGGTCAGAGCCGCCACCCACACCGGTGAACCATAAAGCGCCATGGACCGGACAACCCCCGCGTACAGCCGCCTCGTGGGAACACTGGCTCCGCCCAAATTGGGCAAAAGTCGCCCTAGGGCGGAGGCAGTGTAAACCAGCAGCTTCGGACCAAGCTGTCGGAAGTGCTCGTCGAAGAGCCACCTACCGTCTAGGACCAGACCCAGGTACCTCATCTGGGCCCGGACCGGTACGAGGACCGAGCCGACCTCGATTGAGGCGCCGGCGGGTGGACCACGACGGGGCCCATGAAATAATAGGGCCTCCGTCTTATCCAGGGCCACCCGCAAACCCAACGCCTCAATGCGCCCGACCACCAGGGAAACTCCCGTGGCGGCCAGGCGCGCCGCCTCCTGGAAGTTAGCCCCCCGGGCCGTGACTAAAGTGTCATCCGCGTAGCAGAGTACACCCAGCCCGGGGGGGAGACGCCCTCGCAGGGCCCAGTCGTATCCAATTTTCCACAGGAGTGGTCCTAGGACAGACCCCTGCGGAACACCGCACGACATGGCCCTGCGTCTCAAGACGCCATCTCGGTCCTCGTACATGACGGTTCGCTCCTCAAGATAGTCTGCCACCAGCCGCCTCAGGTACTCCGGCACTCCGTGGTAGCGGAGCGCTTCCCTGATGCAGCTGAATGGCAGACTATTGAAGGCGTTGGCGATGTCCAAAGACACCGCCAACACCACTCCGCCGCAGCTCACAGCCTCCTCGGTCACGGCCCTAAGGCGCATCACGGCATCGATCGTCAAACGCCCCTCTCACAACAAGCATACCTCGCTCGAGGTCGAACTTTGATATGGTTATAAACATTAGATAAGAGAGCGTTAGCATTTTTATGAGTCACAGTCACTGGGGCAACCCCATGGGATGTATTTTATTATTATATTTAATGATTATGTTAGACAATTCCTTGCCAACCCATTTGTAGGAACCATTGAATGAGAACCGCTGCCATAGCCAACTTTTGATGGTTCTAATAAATCTCTCCACAATAGATGCCTTCATTACACTGTATGTGGAATAATGGTTAATACTGAATTTTCTCATTATGTTCTGGAATTTTTCATTATAAAACTCGCGTCCATTATCGGATTGAATGTTTTTTGGTTTTCTCCCAAGGTCGTTGTTTAAAAGTTTGGGCATCGCTTGTGCCACATTCTCAGCTGATTTACTCTTGATTGGAATTTATGGATATTTGGAAAATGTATTTATACATGCTAAAATATATTTAAAACCATTATTGTATTTAGCATAGTTTTGCATGTCAATCAGATCTATTTGCCATGTGTCATCAAGTGCCTTTTGTATGAAGCGTCTGCTTGGGAAGTTTTTGCGGGCACTCTTATGAAGCTCCTGAACAACTTGCTTCTTGCTCATAGTAGATTTCAATGGGGTTTTGACTGGTGGTTTTGGATTATTTTTTCCT
Source organism: Arctia plantaginis (assembly GCA_902825455.1). Lineage (NCBI taxonomy): Eukaryota > Metazoa > Arthropoda > Insecta > Lepidoptera > Erebidae > Arctia > Arctia plantaginis. Next base: position 34,261 of record CADEBD010000395.1, read on the forward strand.
TGGTGCGTAACTGTGGCGATAGATGTGGTGTTGGTGTAGGTGGTAGTGGTGGTGGCGGTGGTATATCCGATTGATGATTTCTAAGGTTTTCAAAATTTCTTTGCTTTCGGGAGATTTCTTTAATCTTAGTCAAACACAAGTTCAAAACTTCATCGAGTTGTGCCTTTATACTACATCTGATTTTAGAATTCCCTTACTAACGTTTCTAAGCAAACGATTTTCGAAATCCACCTGTATTTTCATAACCCGTAGAAGATGTGAAGTTGGTTTACTAGATTTGTTTTGCTGAAGATAACGTCCAAACTTATTGACAGTCATGCTTGCAATAAAGGTGTGTGCGTGTGTGGATGAGAGTTATTTTGAATAATTCACTGGAAGTTGTTGTTGTATAGCTTCCACTAATTCTTCAATGATGGAAATTATTTCATTTCCATGAGCAGTGTTACCAGCGTTTTGTGAAGCTACGAGCAAACGTAATCTATCTACAAGCTCATTGACGTCATCCCAATATATATAATCTGTGTTCTGGAAGTAATTCTTCATTAACAGACCTGACGTTTCAGAATCTTTATTTGTTGATGATTGCTTCAAACATCCACCTACTTTTTTTATACTAGGTAAAGGATGCGTTGAATTTGCCTGCTTTATGTATGTATGTACTTGAGACTCTTTTCACCTTGTATTTGACCGTCGGACGAGAAGTTACGTCTATGCGCGTTTGTTATCATAATTATTCTATAGTAGTTATCACTATCCGATGGTTGAATGAGTGATGTATTAGGTTCTCTTTTAAACAAGGGTTCCAACAATTCAGGTGTGCATTTAAACTTCTCATTTTGAATTGTCAACTGGTTTACACCAAAATCAATTGTACTGTTACCTATGTAATAACCATTTGGAGTGAGATAAACACCGTAGGGTATTTTTTTAGTCTGATCAATGATAATCCTATCAATGTAGGTTTGCGCTATAGGATTGATAGCATCACGTGTGTTTTTAGTGTCTTTTGTCCGTTGAGATGCATTTGCTCCATGACGTTCATCACCACCACCACTATGAGCGTCTATATAGTCATTTTCATCAAATTCATCACCATCATCATCGGTGGGATCTTTTTTAGTGTCAACTTTTTTTTTTTTTAACTTTTCTTGATCTCAGCTGCTTCCACCCGAGGATTTGATTGGATTTGATTAAGTAGAGTATTTAAGGGTTGTGTGATCGGTTGAAATGTTTCTTGCAAGGTGGACGTTAATTCCGCTTTACCTTCATTTTCTTTTTTCTTTCAGGTTCTTATTTACACCTGACACCATGTTCTATCTCACTATGAGATATTTGTAAGGGATGTTATTTATTTTTTAGGATTATCAAAATAACTTGCACACAGCTTCCTATCAACATTACTTTATTCTTGTTGCTCTTTACACATTATAGCCAGACGACCATAGACAGAGACCATAGACCATACAGCCACTTCTTACTAAATTAACAATCAACTGATCTAGCCGTCAACTATTTATCCTAAGCGCTTGTCTGCTACAACATGGAAAGCAGACCTTTGACACACAACTTTTGGAAAAACGAAGAAAAGATATAGTTTGTCCCCGACTAGCAACTTGTAAAACAAAATTTGCCCAACGTTTCGCTAATTTCATTGCCCCTTTTATATACAATAGAATTAATAGAGCTATAAACATATATCCCTTGACAAAAGTGCTACTAAAGAAACAGGTATGTGAATACTTACTAAAGCTGAATTATGAAGAAACGGAACTACTCCTATATATAGCTAAGTAAATAAAAATTGACTGACATTAATGGCTTATGTCTTCATAAATAACCAAACATATACACTTGAAAGCACACACACACACACACACGCGCATGCACGTGCGCGCACACACACACACACACACGCGCGCATGCACGTGCGCGCACACACACACACACACACACACACATACATACACACACAAAAACACACTTCTGTTAAATTAAAATAATGTGTATACAAATTTTATTACCCCTATGTAAATGGCTAAGATAATTAGACAATATTATATCCGAGAGGATTGGCGCTGATAGCCGAAACACAGGCTTTGCCTAGTTCGGTAACAGATGCTAACTTCAGTTACTTGTACTTAAGAAATATCAGCCTATCTATAATTTGCAACCCTGTATGCTTTTGTGAAATATACGTATTATTATTATTTTATTATTATGTGTTTTAATTTTTATTTTCTCAGCTTTTTAGCTGGTTTTACCGTATTTACGGGCCTAAACCAAGTAAATACAGCATGTGGTGTGTGCATTATGTTGGTGTGGTGTCATCTAACTGCATGAATTTTCTGACGATTCTACATGTGTTTGATATCGAGGCTTTCTGTAAACTTATATAAACGAATTCTGATAAACCTAATTATTTTAAGCTATGGAGAAGATGGTTTGGAATGATACCAGTCATGGAGAGGACTATGGGGACTATGTAGACGTTATGTTGTTTCCATATTCTAAACACTTCTTCTTTCAGGTCAGCATACTTGCTTATTTTTTCGGATATTGTTTTTTGTAAATTATGTGTGTTTGGGACTGCAATATCTATAAGGTATGTGATTTTCCTAATCTTGTCTTGTAGGGTTATGTCTGGTCTATTGAAGTGTATGGTTTTATCTGTAAGTATAGCGCGGTCGTAGTATATTTTGTGCGTGTCATTTTCTAGGATAGATTGTGGTTTATATTGATAATAGGGAGTTATGGTGTCTTGTATGAGTGAGTGTTTGAGTGCTAGTTTTTGATGAATAATGTTTGCAACCTGATTATGTCTGTAAGTGTAGTCTGTTTGTGCGAGTGTTGTGCATGCTCCTGTTATGTGCTGTATAGTTTCAGATTGAGTGTGACATCGGCGACATTTGTCACTTGTGAGAGTGGGCTCTTTAATAATATATTTTCTGAAGTTTTTGGTGTTGATGGTTTGATCTTGTATTTCTATCATAAAGCCTTCAGTTTCAGGAAACAAGTTGCCAATTTGAAGCCACTTGTTAGACGCTATTGTATTAATGTGAGGCTTTTCTAAGTCATGAGGGTGCCGTCCATGTAGTACTTTCTTTTTCCAGTTTTCTATTTTCTGTTTTTGTGGGTCGGAGTTGTCAGTGTTGTGAAGATTTGCCTGATCGCATAAGTTAAGTGGTGTGTAATTAGCGTCATTTAGGATAATGGCTTTGTGAATATCGCTGGTGTGAGACTTTGTGTAGAAAAATGTTCTTAACCTATTTATTTGTTTTAGCCAAAGGTGTTGGACGTCTATTAGGCCTCTGCCTCCGTTCTGTCTTTTGATAGTGAGTCTCTATAGCTGATTTTGGGTGAAGGTTATTGTGTTTTGTGAGTATTGTGCGTATTGTTCTTTCCAGTTGTTCGATGTCAGTCTTAGTCCATTTTATGACTCCGAATGAGTAGGTAAGTATTGGTATTGCAAAAGTATTTAAGGCTTTTATGAGGTTTTTACCAGATAATTGTGACTTACACAGTGCGCCAATTCTCCTGCGGTATTCTAATTTCAATGTATCTTTAATTGCTGTGTGATCAAGTTGAAGATATCCTAAATATTTATATAGGTCTGCTGGTTCAATAGCTTCTATAATATCAGTATTGTTAACTGCAGTTGCCCGGTTTCACTTTGCCTTTTATAATATGTACTGTTCTGCATTTATCCAACCCAAACTTCATGTTTATATCATTACTGAATTAAGTTGTTGTTTCTAAAAGGGTTTTCATTTGTTGTTCAGTTTTCGCAAATAATTTAATGTCATCCATATACATAAGGTGTGAAATAAGGAATTCTTCAGTGCTATTTTTAAATTGATACCCAGCTTGACAGCGGTGCAATAAGTGAGATAAGGGATTCAGAGCGAGGCAGAACCACAATGGGCTAAGGGAATCTCCTTGGTATATACCCTTCCTGATTTGTATCTGTCGAGTTGTAAGAGTATTACGGCCATTGTTTAGTTGCAATGTAGTCTTCCAGTGTGTCATTATATTGCGCAAAAATTGTATTATTCTAGAGTTAACTTTATATATCTCTAAAACCTGTATTAACCAAGAATGTGGTATGCTGTCAAATGCTTTTTGGTAATCTATGTAGGTACAATGTAGATTTCTATTTTTTATGTTGGCTTGGTCTGTATTGGGGAGGCTGTGGTGTGTATTTAGTTTTAGGTAGTATGTACGTTATTCCTGTTGCAATAAATTCCGGTATATTCTGCTGTCCTAAAATGATCTCTGTAAAATTTTTTGCTATGTATTTATGTAAGGACGTTAGCTTCTTATACCAAAAATTGTGTATTTTATCTATTCCTGGTGACTTCCAATTATGTAATCTAGCTGTTATATCTGTAATGTCAGTTTTTGTGAACTCTATAAATTCCATTTCTTCAATCGCTTTCCATGTGTTTGTTTCTTCTGTTATCCAACCTGCTCTATCGTTGTGTTGAATTTGTTCTTCCCATATGCTAGACCAAAATATTTCCAAATCTTCTTTTGTAGGTGTAACTATGTGAGTTTCTGCTAGTGAGTCGGTTTGGAGTTTTTGCATATTTCTGTAAAACATTTTTTCATTTGTGGTAAATATTGTACTGTCTTTTTTGCGTTGTTGTGCCTTCTTGTATCTTCTAAGCCTATTAACTTTAAGTGCTAATTTTTGTTTAAGAGTGTCCAAAAATTCCTCAAGTGTTTTGTTACTATTTTCGTGTCTAGTTTGAGTAAAATTATTTTTAAAAATTGCTTCTACTCTCTTAACTACTTTATTTGACCTATTGTTGTTGATGTATTGTGTCAGTCTACCACAGTCGGCTCTTAATTTTTCAAACCTTAGCTGGCAATGTTGTTTGGTAATAGGCCTTGGTGTTGTGTTAGTTGAGTATTCTGTTATTTTGAAGTTAAATTCTTCAGATATAACTAATGCTGTGCAATATGTGTGAGTGTGTATGTCTGTTAGTTGAGTTTCGTCAGATAAAAATTGCGGAAAAAACTTTCATTAAATAAATTAACTAACCGAAAAAGGTGTTTGCTATATCTCAGCTTGGGTAGCTTTGAACGGACTAGTGAATCCATTCCAGAATATTGAGTCAGCGTTGCTCTAAATTTGTCCTGTATTTTTCGTATATTTTCTTGTATCGTAGTGTTTTGATTTGCTATACTTAGGGTCTCAATATCATTTTCTAACAAAACTGTCAGTGATTCAGTTTGTGTGGATATATGTGATGCTTGCGTATTTACTAGTGATTGTTGGTATTGAGAGTATTCTTGTGATTCTGTATTTAGTGGCACTTGAGTTTCTAAGTGTAATATGTTATATGAATCATTTTCGCCCATATTTTGTGATTGTGCAAGAGTTGTTGTGTTGGTTGTAAGGGTGTCGGTTGATTCGTGTTGTAGTAATAGACGTACTTCTTCTTTAAGCTGGTTTATAGTTTCTTGGGATAGAAGTTTATTTCTGACTATGGTTCTTCTTTGGTCCGAAATTCTTTGTGCAGTGACATTAATCTCTGGGTGTGAAATGTTCATGCAGTTGTTTTCTGTAGGTAGTCATATCAGTTTCTAACTTAGTAATGTGAAGGTAGCTCCGCATGATAAATATGTTGACGTCATTAGTCCATTTCATGCGAACTCTAGTTTTTCCAGCCTTGGTGGACGCAGGTAAAAAGGTATTCACCTCCCGCGCAACATTCAAGGTCAGATTAGGTGGAACTGTTTTTAAAATGTGACTGGTGGGTGACGATGGTATGGATGGTGATGATGATCTAGATGGTGTGTATGATATTGTACTTGGGCTATATGGTTCTATAGGCGTATTTGTCCTATTGTTATGTCTGGTACCATCGTCAAATGTTTCGGCTGTGGCATTTTTGTCGGTGGAAGCCCGCCTGCTCAACTCCACACCGCTGACGGTTCGCATGCTGAGACATCCAGCGTCAGCTCCAGATGTGCCCCGGCGATCCCCGGGCAGCGGTCCTATACGTTTTCTTTTTGAACGTGTCTCCATTTTAAATGGGTTTCCAGAGCCACGTTAGCCACGACAGTAATTTCTCATTCGTGTGTCCGCCCCCCACGTGATTAGATGATCAATCAGGACGTGTGGTTGTTTAGGGGGCTTATTATTATTATTATTATTAATAGCTGTGGTTCCGTTAGCATACAATTATTGGTGTCTAAAAATCGAACAGCTCCTATTAATCCTACTATAATACCAAGGCACTATCCGATGCTTTGGTAGCTACAAGACTGTGTACAAAGGTTCATGACCCTCTTACGATTAAAATCGATAAAATTTATCTTTGGTCCGATTCTACAATTGTACTTGCGAGGCTATGTACGTCATCCAATCACCTTAAACCATTTGTACGTAACTGGGGCTACGTTCCGTCGAAGGAGAACCCAGCAGATCTTGTTTCCCAAAGGCAGAGGGCTGATGATATCAGTAACAGTTCCCTGTGGTGGTCTGGTTCAACATTTTTATTAAAATCAGAAAATGATTGGCCTCAAAAGCCCACAGTAATGTAAAACAAGATCTACCAGACGTAGTTTGTAATGTAGTTACTAGCGTTGGTAATTAGCTTATTACCAATAAAACGCCACCTAGTTTTATAATTAATGATTTAATTCTTAAATATTTTAATTTTGATTATTTACGACTTACGTGGGAGAGCTATGCTTCGGCATAAATGGGCCGGCTCCACCAGTGCGATACCACAGCCACACAGAAAACCGGTCGGCAAGCAATTCCATGTTGCAGTTCACCGACTAAGTGAGGTTTCCGGAGCCCAACCCCCCATACACCCTCCCTTATGATAGGGTCGTTGAACAACAGTCTATCCCAGGGGGGTACCAGCTGTGCTAGCGTTGGAGAATCCCCTACTGGACGCCCACGCTCAGAACACCATCTCCATCGGACTCATCCTACCTCTCCTACCCTAGCTAGCACCTGGAGCACTCCTTCGTTGCTAGGGCTGGAGTGTGCGTTTACGTTAGAGATGATATCAGTTCTCGCCGCCTCGGCTATCTAGAAGGAAGGCGACTTTAACGCTCACAACGCCGAATGGCTTGGCTCACGTAAAACCGATCACGCGGGGAGATCTGTTCACGATTTCGCCCTGACCTATGGCTTTTATTTGTATGGGACTAATCCCACGCACACGCCTACCACTGTAACTCCTGTACACCAGGATCCTCAGTAGTGACCCACGAACACACCGAGTTATGACACTCGAGAAGTACCAGGTAGAAATTAAACTGTCTTGGAACCCGCAACGAAATTAATCAGAAGAAAATTGGAGGAGTTGGAAATACAGTAAATCCATTTCCCTACTTAGCAAAGCGGGAGACAAAATGAAGTAAAATCGGCAAACACCCTTTTAAACAGGGAAGCACCAAGGCCACAAAATTTTACGGGTCCTAGGTGAGCTATACATATTTGATTTCTATAATATGTATGGCAGAATCGCCTAAACGCACGGAAATTGACCCTAGTTGACACAAGATCCCCATAGTATACCGCCCCAGATGTCACCTGCAAGGTATTCAGCATTATATTACGTTCATTATACCAAAGACTACATTCCCAGAGCATATGATGAGCAGACTGTTCATAGTGAGAGTTAGGTGTTGAGCATTGACACAATGGTGACTCGACTAATTTAAATGAATAAAGCTTGCTCTTAAAGTTACCATGACCCGTAAGAAATTGAGCGACACAGTGATCCACCTCAAGCCATGTCCTCGACAACCGTTCGCGAATAGATGGAAAGAATTGGTGAAGATGGCGCCCCTTGGATGATTCATCCCAGCGTTGTTGCCATTCGTCTATGAGGTCATTATAGACATCGGACTGCTGTTGAAGCAATCTTGTAATTTTACCGCGATCCCGAGCGCCAAAAAAATCCTTGAACATTTGTAAGCAATGTCAACGTGAACTAAAGTATTATGTTTACGACGGCATATTTTACAACCAAACTTTTTGCAGTTATTTGCATAATGTCCCGGGTTTAAACAAATATAACAAATCTTATGTTTAGGTAACAATTGCAAACGACCTTCATTGCTTAACGACAAAAACTGAGGACAACAGCTTAACTTATGATCACCGTTACACATAACACAATTATTAGGTTTGTTAGAATTACCACCGTCTTGTTTATTTTTATTATCAGAATGATTTTTACTGGAATCCTGTGCCATCATTGTTTTAATCTGTTTAGAGTGTTTAAAAGCGCTTGATAATTTAGTAGATGTAGATGTTGCCAATTCTAACGTCTCTAATATCTCAGCACGGTTTTTAATAAACGTAATAAACAATGAAAATGTAATTATAGAATGTTTAGCTAGGCAGCCTTTATGTTCTTCCCATTCACGATAAGTTTTACTGTCTAACTTGTGTGTGATAATATAAATGAGTAAAGTATCCCAGTTTGAAACAGGCTCGCCTAGAGATTCAAGAGCACGTAAATTTTTGTTAATAATATCGAGTAAACTCTTTAAGTTCAATGATGACTCTCTCTGAAGAGTGTCAATTTGAAATAAAGCTGAAACGTGATGGTGGATTAGCAGGTGTTTGTTATCAAACCGCTCGCAGAGAAGATTCCAAGCTACCGAATAATTGGCAGCAGAAAACTAAATTGAGTTTATTACTACAGCAGCAGACCCTTCCAGTGATGATCGCAAGTAATGAAACTTATTTATTTCGTTCATATCGTCGTTTAAATGAATAAGACTAACAAAAGTGTCGTGAAACTCCAGCCAGTTTGTATAGGAACCACTGAATTTTGGTAACTGAATAGTCGGTAATTTAACAAACTTATGAATGTTAGAACGCGAACTTACCTCACCCATAATAACCCCCCCAACTGTATCCTCACGTTGTCGTCATGGGGGGGCTTGCGCGGGTCAGTGACCTCTGAGGCTATGCCGGTAGAGTCACTCATGCCGGATTGGCTCAGATGGAGACTCCGGACTAAAAAGGATACTCGGCGGAGCCCTTCTTGGGTCACCGATAGTTGCTTCACTGTTTAAGGTGGAGGAACGACGACGGGTTCGGTGAGCACTTACTCTGCCACCGAGCGGGCAATAGGGACTGTGTCTCCTTGCCGCCGTTTGCACATCGTAATCCCGGTAGGAGTGTCGTGGTTATGTCTCGCGACTCTCATCGGGGGCGAGGGTCTTGGCTTAGCCGCCCGGACTGCGAGGAAGAAAACCTCTCTAAAAAATTACTCCGAATCCCGTGTTCTAGTGCGTGGCCTGGGGATGCATGGCTGATGGGTAGTTCAGTCGCAAGCGCACTCTCAGCCGGGGCACCTGCGGACCCCTCGGTTGGTTATAAATCTACGCTTGCCCGGGTATTGGGGGATCTCTGCCCGGGTCGACCTTTATTTCTCCCCCACTCGTGGGATCAATTATGCAATCTATTTAAAAAAATACAAAAGAAAGTGGAAAAAAAGGAAGGAAGGAGAAAAGTGGAAGAGTGGATGACTTCTCGTCAAACGAGGAGCAATTGTGGCTCGTGACGTCTATCATCGAGCGGCTCCCAGAAGTCAGTCAGACTCCTGGGAGCCGAAGAACTTCGGAACGTCTGCGTTCCAGATCGGGCTTTTCGTCAGACGACGCGGGCGGTAACTCCAGTATGAGGACGGACGCACTGGAGCCCATAGAAATGGAGCTGGGCGACAGTCAGAAACGCGGACGCTCCAGGGATGAGGAGAGCGACACTTCCCAGGAGATGCTGCCTCCCAAAGTGGCAAGCAGCCGTAGAGGGAGGCCACGAAAGCCAGTTTCGGCCCCGTCGGGCTCCATCTTCTCCAACTCGGAAGCCTATAGGCGAGTCAGGATAGACGGCAAAAACGCAGCGGAAGAGGAGATTGCAGATCTCCTGTCAAAAATTAAGGAGCCGACGGAAGGGGGTTCTGTCCCCCTAACACCATCGGCCATGCAGGAGAGAGCGCAAGCGGCGGTGGCTATCATCCACAAGGTGGCCACCAAGTCGAGTAACCTTAAGGGTTCTTTTGTGAGGGCCCTTAAGGACTCCTCTTCCGCTGTTGCTGGGGTCGTGGAGACCCTTATTGGCGACGTGACTCGTCTTGAGGCATCTAATGACCGCCTGTCGGAGGAGGTGGAGAAGCTCAGCGCTCAGTTTGCCCAATTTCGGGCGGATCGCGCTGTGCGGGAACAGCCGGCTTCGTCGCGGCTTGTCCCTACTCCCAATCTCGGGGGCATCGGGGGCATCCGATTCGAGTTCTCCCGGTCCCAGGACCCCAGTAGGGGTCACGCGGCGCGGCGACCTTCCCGCTTCCCGCGGTGGGCTGTCGCCAGGCTCGACAGGGACCTACTAGAGGAGGCGGCCATTATTCACTCTTGGCTGTCTCGAGGAGGTCGAAATGGGGGCTGGTCGCTTCTGCGATGCGATTATGCAGATTTGCGATGCGGCCATGCCCCGCGTTCGTGGTTGTCGGCCTCCAAGGAAGGAGGTCTACTGGTGGTCCCAGGAGTTGGCGGACCTTCGTGCGGCCTGTGTACGTGCCCGGAGGTCCCTCACCCGTAGTCGGCGACGTCAACGCGGGGTCGGTGAGGAGGTGGACCGGCTTCATGAGGAGTACCGAGAAGCTCGGAAAACTCTGAGGCTGGCCATCTGCCGCGCCAAGGATGCATGTAGAGAGGAGATGCTGGAGAGTCTCGAGCGTGACCCCTGGGGTCGCCCTTATCGTGCGGTGCGTCAAAAGCTCCGCACGTCGGGCCCCCCCCTTACGGAGACTCTCCAGCCCAGCTTCCTGCAGGAAGTGGTCGAGGGCTTATTCCCGCAGCGGGCGGAGCACACACCCCCGTCGATGGCTGCATCAGCCGGAGACGACGGGGGCAGCGAGGTTGATGTTCCGCCCGTCCGGGATTCGGAGGTAGGGGCGGCTGTTCTACGGATCCGTTCCAAGAACACCGCCCCTGGGCCAGACGGGATACCGGCCCGAGTACTGGCCCTAGCCCTTCACCACATGGCAGGCCGCCTCAGGGAGGTGTTCGACGCTAGCTTGGTGCCCGGACGTTTTCCTATGTGCTGGAAGAGCGGGAAGCTGGTCCTATTAAGGAAGCCGGGACGGCCTGACGATTCGGTCGCGGCCTACAGGCCCATTGTGTTGCTGGGCGAGGCGGTTAAATTGTTTGAGAGAGTGCTCTCTACCCGCATCGTCCGCCACCTCTACGAGGTGGGCCCGTACCTGTCGGACGCCCAATTCGGTTTTCGAGTGGGGCGTTCGACGGTGGGCGCTGTGCTACGCCTGAGGGCCGTGACCGAAGAGGCGGTAAGCTGTGGCGGCGTGCTGTTGGCGATGTCATTGGACATCGCCAACGCATTCAATAGTCTGCCATTCAGCTGCATCAGGGAAGCACTACACTTTCATGGGGTGCCCAAGTACCTGAGGCGGCTAGTGGCGGACTATTTAGAGGAGCGTACCGTCGAGTACGAGGACCGAGCTGGTAATCTGAGGTGTCGGCCCATGTCGTGCGGTGTTCCACAGGGGTCTGTTCTTGGACCCCTCCTGTGGAACATAGGGTACGACTGGGCCCTTCGAGTGGAGTTTCCCCCTGGGCTGGGTGTAATTTGTTACGCCGATGATACATTGGTCACAGCCCGGGGGGCGAACAAGAGGCGCCGCGCTTGGCCACCAGGGGAGTCTCTCTGGTGGTCGGGCGAATTGAGGCGCTGGGCTTACGGGTGGCCCTGGATAAGACGGAGGCCCTCTTATTCCATGGGCCCCGTCGTGGTCCACCCCCCGGCGCCTCAATCGTAGTCAACTCGGTCCTCTTACCGGTTCGGACCCAGATGAAATATCTGGGCCTGATCCTCGACGGGAGGTGGCTCTTCGACGAGCACTTCCGACAGCTTGCTCCAAAGCTGGTCGACGCTGCGTCTGCCCTTGGGCGACTTCTACCCAATCTGGGTGGACCCACGGTCGCAAGGAGACGGCTGTACACGGGGGTTGTCCGGTCAATGGCACTGTATGGTGCACCGGTGTGGGCGGCGGCTCTGACCGCTCAGAATAGGGCACGCCTCTGGCGACCTAGAGGATATTGGCGGTTAGAGCCATACGCGGTTACCGCACCGTTTCGGCGGGAGCGGCGTGCGCTTTGGCCGGTACTCCCCCGTGGGACTTGGAGGCGGAAGTGCTCGCCGAAGTATATCGGCGGACGGCTGGTTTCCGGGCGGATAGTGGCAGTCAGCCCCCGCCCAAAGAGATAAGCGAGTGGCGTGAGGCCGCTCGCCGAGCCACGATGGCTCGTTGGTCGTCCCGGCTAGAGGCTCCACGTGCTGGCTTTGTTGCCGTGGAGGCGCTCCAGCCGGTCATCGTCGAGTGGGCAGGGCGGCAGCACGAGACCCTTTCCTTCCGGCTGACGCAAGTCCTTTCATGGCTGCTTCGGGAAGTACCTGCACTCGGTCGCTAGGAGGGAATTGAGTCCCGCCTGACACCACTGCGATTACAGTGAGGACTCGGCTCAGCAGACGCTGGCAATTTGCCCGGCTTGGGCGCCGCAGCGCCGGGTCCTCATTGCAGTCATCGGGGGGGATCTCTCGCTACCGGCCGTCATACGCTCCATGGCCGGTAGCGACAGATGTTTTACCGCGGTCGCATCCTTCAGCGAAGACGTCATCTCGCAGAAGGGGGCGGCGGAGGGGGCCTGGGAGGACAGCCTCCACTCGGATCCAATTAGTCGCCGGCGAACCGGGCGGCGGAGGCGCGCTTATCACCGCCTCATGCCGCCCTGAGTGTGGCCGCGGGTGGACGGGACGGGTTTTCCCCTCCACCTGCCATAACGGCCAGCCGCGAGGAGGCGACGTCCGCGTGTGCCGGACGTCACCTAAATAGAGAATGTACCTGAACGTGGTGCCCGCATCATGCGGGCAGGCGCTAGGAGGGGTCCGGAGGTCCTAATAACAGCAGTTCCCGGATCCCTCCTATTACAGGCGCAGAGTGGCACACCGTGTGGTTTTAGTCGGTCCGATTCCGACACACCACCCCGCCGTAAACCCCGGTGGGGTGACGGCCCGAGGGGGTTTCCACACGTAAAAAAAAGAAGAAAAAAAAAGGGTTTTATAATAAATACAAATACAAATACTTTAACTGCTTTAAATGAGGATACAAAGTTTTGGTTGGTAGTAAGTAAATAAAATGTACAAGCTCATTTAGCCATTCAAGTAACAGCAGGCAATTTTTCCTTAAATGCAACTAAGTTTCTAAAATTATTAATTAATTATTACACTACACTACAACATTACACTATATTTCAAAATTTATAATATTTTATATAAAATTTAATTGATAATAAATATTAATATTAATAATAGCTGCATTTCATAATATAAAAATTGCTCATTAATACAATTAATACATTTTCTTAAATCATCTCATTGTTCACGATATGTGAGAAACTCCTCTACAGAATAGAAACAAATTTCCATTAGCCAATTACTTAGGTTTGGTACAAACTTATTCAATGGCAGTTCTTTAAATCGATTAGGAATTTTATTATAAATTTTAATGCACATTGAGTTTTTTTTTTTTTTTTTGACATTTTGTTAATTTTATTAGTTAATAGTTATCATTAGTTAATGTTTTGAGTCTCTATAAAAATATTTGCATGCCTAGTACAGGCAGAATATAGCTTGAACACTATACACCTTTATAAAATCTGGTACCACCTGTATTCTCTGCAAATAAATGTTTCTTTCTTTCTTTCTTTCTTTCTAACTGTTCTTTCTAAATTTCCTAGTTCTGGGTATTGTATCAAGTACCTGCCGGTCCGGATTCCTCATTTCCTCCCTGCTCCTAACATCCTTGGCCTCTTTAAATAAGTATGGATGCTGTTTAACAAATTTACCTACTTCAATAATATATGAACAAGTCAGTGGGAGCATTTTTAATAATTTATAAACCCTTTTAAAAAAAAGTTGAACCGACTTCAAACAACACCGACAAAGAGCACTAAAAATCAAAAAATAATTACAAATCTGAGTAAAAAACTATAATAAGTACCCTCAATGTAACAGGTAACATTATAATACCAATAGTCCCTTCTAATCTGTTTGAAGTCGGTGCCAAGCCAAATAGGTGCTTGATAGGCATGGTAGAATGTAGCGCGGAAGCTGCAACAGTCTTCATGCTGCGCAAAACATGTTGAACGAGCTAAAGTGGACGCACATCTCCAATTATATTATTATTTTGAATGCTTTAATAAGTAGTTGATAAGTTTGCGCACGTAATTTATCTGGTTGGTCTTTATTAATTAACAAAATCTTCGATGTTTCATTAGAATTATTTTGAATTCTTAATTTTTCATTGTGCTAATATACAGCTGACATAGACCAGTATTACTTATTGTGCATCGAGCTTGGCACCGACTTCAAACAGATTAGAAGGGACTATTGGTATTATAATGTTACCTGTTACATTGAGGGTACTTATTATAGTTTTTTACTTAGATTTGTAATTATTTTTTAATTTTTAGTGCTCTTTGTCGGTGTTGTTTGAAGTCGGTTCAACTTTTTTTTAAAAGGGTTTATTTTACCATTTTTAGTGTAGGATATGTTTGTAATGAGTAGATAAGTACGATATTTAAAACACTACGTACCGTAATGTATAGTAACAAACTGTAGTTTGTTACATTATATTAAATTACTGCTGGACATAGGCCTCTCCTTAGAAAGTTGACCCACACAAAATTTAAGAGTTTTTTCCAGAACTATTTTAATAAATTAAGTATAAAATTACTTACAAACGAAATGCGATGCCATCCATAGCAACAAAACGTCTATCCGAATTATTTTAACAAGATAGAATACAAAATTTCAACCTTTTCCTCTTAATACAACGAAAATTACTGTGGGGACATAAATACTGCAAGTTCTCTGCTCATCACATCGCGCAGTCTCTGACGGTTGCCATGGTTTGTTTGGCTAAAGAAATACTCGTAACTAAAACACGTTGTCGGGGCTGTCAAATTCCCAATAATTGTGAGGGTTTCCCTCGATTTCTCTAGGATTCCATCATCAGATCCTGAATTGGTGGTAATGGGACCAATTCGGGACCATACCCTTTCGATTACAAAAAGAATTTTGAAAATCGGTCCACAATTGACGGAGAAATCGCGGAACAAACATACATAAAAAAATAAAAATACAGACGAATTGAGAACCTCCTCTTTTGTGTTTTGGAAGTCGGTTAAAAAGAAAACATACTGTCGAATCAAAAACCCTCCTTTTTTGATGTTGGTTAAAAATCGACTAGCATGAAGCTCCTAGTCGAGACGAATCAAATGAGCACAAACACGGCGGAATTGCTTTATTTTATTACAGAGTTCCCATGGCTATTTACCGTCTCCATCATCAGACCCTGAATATCACATAGGATCGGAGTCCTTATTAATTAGACTCAAACACATTCAAATTCGATGGTATTACATAATTTTGTTACAGAGATCCCATACTCCTAAACCATTCATCATCAGCTTCATCATCAGCTCAGCAACATCAGATGGTGACCATTAGATGCAAAAATCTACATAGATTAAGATAATTTCTGATGAACAGTGTATATGCCTACAAAATTTGAGGGTTTCCCTCGATTTCCCCAGGATCCCATCATCAGATCCTGACCTGGTGACAATGGGACCACCTCTGACGTATGACCTACCAAATAAAAAAAGAATTATTCAAATCGGTTTATAATTGCCGGAGTAATCGCGTAACAAATATACAAAAAAAAAAAAAAAATACAGTCGAATTGAGAACCTCCTCCTTTTTTTGAAGTCGGTTAAAAATAGGGACGGCAAGACACGTCAGGTGCAATGTCACATATGGACCTTATACAGCGTTTCTGAGCAATAAAAACCTTGTCTATATCCGTCGCATTACCCCAGATTAGAAGTACATATCTAAGTACCGATTTGACATAAGCAAAGTATGCTGTACAAGCTGTTTTTCTGTTTGAAACCTTTGCCAATCTATACAATGCGAATGAAAACCCCTTAACTTTATTGCTTACTTTAATAGGCTAGTTGACAAAATTTCAATAACTGCTTAATATTTTAGCTTATTAGGCATTTTATCGAAATAAAAGGTTTATTTATTTTTAATCGAGCGTTTACATTATAAATTTCGCGTTTTAAAAAACCAATTTCAATTTGGTTCCAAAACGCACAAGACTGTCATGGCGTCTTGAATGACGTCACGCCGTGCGAAACAAACCGAGGAGCGATCGTGTCTTCGTACGTTATAGCTGGTTTTTATCGCTTAAAAATGAATTTCTCATATTATAAGTACTGTATAGTGCCCCAGTGTGATAGCACGACTATAAAAACGCCAAACAAGTTATTTATATTTGTTCCAAACAATGGAAAAATACGGAAAAAGTGACTAAAACTTGCAAGAAGAGATGATGCTCATACTTTATCAACAGGTTCAAGAATGTATTTTTGTGAAGATCATTTTGATGTAAGTATTTCACACAATACAATCTATTACTTAATTCGAGCAAACTAGATGTGTTTTGTAGAATCCCTATTTTCTAAATAATAAATACATGAGTTCAGGTTAAGTTGTTTCACTTTTAGGAGTGAACGTTTTATTTTAGTTTTTAATTAATGTTACAAAAATACTCTTTTTATTATTCTAGTTGCCAAATGATATGATTAATTATATGGAGTATCATATGAAGGGAACAGTATCACAAGTGAGCATGAAACCAGGTTGTATGCCAAGTAAATTTGGATGTCAAGAAGACAGAAGAAAACGAACATGTAGCAGTACAGAACGGCCATATATTCTAAAAAAACAAAGAAAGATGATAATAGAAGAGTAAAGTTAAAGTTAAAGTTAAAGTCTGAATGAATCAAAAGAAAGTTGTACTCCAAGTGGTTAATTCTTTCAAATTATAATTATCAAAAACTGTATCAACTTGATATTAATTGTTAAAAACCAAAATTTTATCAAGAACAGGTAGTGATACTCGAAACGTCAAAGACAAGATTGGAGTTTCGCACGGCGTGACGTAACGCTTTCTGATTGGTGTTCACTGTCACGTGACTAAAGGTTTCATTTTACGAAATTTATTTTTTAAAAATATTATTAATCTTTAACGCTTTTAATAATTAAAATTGTTTGTTATTTTCTCCATAATATAATTAATCATTATAAACCCCTATCCATTATATTTATTCTTAATGGACACAAGCCTATTATTTGTTCTTTCCAGTTAAGCTTACTATTTAAAATTAGACCAAGAAATGTAACACTGCTAGGATTTAATAACGGCTGCCCCTCATAATTTACATTTAATCGATTAGTTTTAAAATTGTTGAAATTAAGATAATTTGTTTTTGATAGATGAATTTTTGATTTTTGAATGAAATTTTGATTTTGACTGCACGGATGGCGTAGTGGTTTAAGCGGTCGCCACGCCGCTTCCTACTACGCCGAGTGTTGTGGGTTCAAACCCCACATGGGACGACACTTTGTGTGATCCACAAATTGTTGTTCTGAGTCTGGGTGTTCTTTGTGTCCGTTTCATGTATGTTTGTAAGGTCCCCCGCGACACAGGATTTATTCCTAATGCGGGAGTTGTCTTTATAAAAAAGAAGAAAAAAAATTGGTTGCCTGTAAAGTCGGTATACGGGCGAAAGTTTTACGTGACAACGACTTTGAGTGGTAAAATAATTTTGGCGGGCTAACTGTGCTCGAGTGGAAGGGACGCGTGCCTTTCACTTTTTATGTCTGTCTCTCTCGCTCTTAGGCGGGCTAACCATGCCCGAGTGGAAGGGACGCGTGCCTCTCACTCGCTCTCATTGTGAGCGCATAACGTGAGCGGAGCGTAACGCAGTTTCTTGAAGTGTCACCCGGCAAACCAATTTATAAGACGTTGTCACGTCAAAAAAAAAAAGAAAAGAATTTGTAAATTATTATTATTTAACCATTCTATGATAATTGCTATAGTATTATTAATTTCTATTTCATGTTCTGACAATGTTACGTTATCTTTATTAGATGTTACTATGATAGATATGTCATCAGCAAATAATATAGTTCTATGTTTAGTGACCTCACGCAAATCATTGATGTACAAAAGGAATAACAATAACAACCCATTTCTTTAAAAATCAGATCTGCACACCTGAATCGAGCTGTTTATGGCTTTTTGGGTGACATCCACACATTGAAGCCTATTTTCGAGATACGTTTTAAACCAACTGAGAGCTGGCCCTCTAACTCCATTTCGTTCCAACTTGGTCAAAAGCAAATTATGTGATACCAGATCAAACGCCCTCGACATATCTAGAAATAATACTGTTATATCGCTTGGCGTTGACATATTGTAACGTTTCGTTTACCAAGTCGAATGTAGCATCCCTAGTAGACTTATTACGCTGAAACCCAAATTGGTATTTTGTTATTATGTTATGTGTTTTAAAAAAGATGTTAGTTTGTCATGCATCACTTTATCAAAAAAATTTTACAGTACTGGTACAAGTGTTATAGGCCTATAATTATTTACATCAGTTTTATCACCACGCTTATGTACTGGTTTTACAACTGAGTATTTAAGTTTATTTGGAAATGTTCCTGTTTCTAAATAGAGATTGATCAAAAATGTAAGAATAGAAGTGAGTTGCTTACAGCATGCCTTTATGACCCTTGTACAAATGGCATCATAACCTTCAGATGTAGTATTTGAAGGAGATTGTATTACTTTGTTAGTATATGATTCATCTACCAGAGTAAAAAAAAACAGAGTTTGATTGATTGCATTTTGTGTTTGTGTCATAAAGTGTATAGTTACTTATATTAGTTGATGCAATGAAATGTTCATTGAGGATGGTTGCCATAGCAAAAGGATCTGTAACTAGTGTGTTGTTATGAATGATTTTAGACATGTACTCCTTACCATCACAACTTCCGGTCTCACTTTTAATTACAGTCAAAGTGGCTTTACATTTATTTTTGCTATTTAAAACATAATTCCTATTATTTATTTTTTTAGCACTGTTTATACATTTTTTAAATTGTTTATTATATTTTAAATATTTTTGTTTATTATGCAACGACCTCGAGGAATAATACAGACAACGAAGTTTCCTTTTAGTTTTAGAGCTTTGTTTAAGACCCTTTGTCATCCAAGTTATTTTCTTTGTTAGGCAAGTCTTTACATTGATTACAGGGAAGCAAAGACAATAAAGAAGACAAAAAAAGTCATAAAAGCTATCAAAAGTCGCATTTAGATCAGTTTGTTTGTACCAATCCAAGTATAACAGGCTAGGTAGGTATCGCTTAAATATATCAATATTTTCCTCTGAATATGATCTTCTAAAATTGTACACATATAAAAGTATTTTCTTTTTGCTCTTAACTGGCCATGTAAGTATTTGTGCTGTATCATGGTCAGACAACCGTAACGGTAAGGTAGCACCTGCATTGATTGTAATGTTACTGATAATTAAATCAAGACATGACTTTCCCTTAGTTAATGACCAGGGATCTCGGATGAATGTAGGTAATAAAACGGCGATTATGGATATTACTCAACGAATTACCGGTATCGTATCTTTGTTAGCAATAAAATCCTCTAGCAACGAAACGAAGTTAGCGAATTTTGAGCGACAAATGGAGGGTATCGCCACTCAAGAAACGAGTTTAACGTACGCGGACAAACTTAAGCTTCGATTACCACCTAAATCTGCTCCGTGCCCGGTACCTACTGAAGCGCGCGTTCCTAGGCCTTGTGTTATTGCCTATCCCACTACGGAACGCTTAGCGGACTATGCGACCTCGTCAGCAACGAAACAAGCTCTCATGAAGGCTATTAAACCGAGCGATGAGGGATTTCAAATTGTAGGCGTTAAAAAAACCTCTAAGGCAGGCGTCGTGTTACGGGTAGCTAACGAACGGCAGCTTAAGAAACTGGAATCTGTGGACGCCATTAAATCAGTAGGGTTGCGCTTAGAAAAACCGAAAGGCCGTAGGCCCCGTATAATTGTAAAAGACGTACCCGGTTCTATCGAAGATCGTGCCTTCCTAACAGCCTTATACCGTCAGAATATCAAAGACGAATTAAAATTAAGTGAGAACAATTTTATTAAGTCAACCAAAATTGTTAGGCATCGCAAACTAGAAAATGGGCGTCAATGGATAGGCTTAGAATTAGAGGCAGCAGTTCGAAAACATCTAGCCAACACAAAAGATAAACTTTATATAGACTGGGCCACATGTAGATTCATAGACGATATAGAAGTAGTTCGTTGCTTAAATTGTCAGCAATTCGGTCATGTACAAAAGTTTTGCACCATAAAAACCCCTACTTGTGCTAATTGCGCCGCCGCACACGAAACGCGAGCTTGTCCAGATAAAGACACACCAGATTTTAAGCCCACGTGCGCACAGTGTAAGCGGTTCAAAAAACCATCTGACCATCGATGCGGCTCATACGACTGTGCCACATACAAATTAAAACTGGAACAGCTAATATTAAATACCAATTACTGAATAGTTGCACTTAGTTTAAAAAAAAAAAAAAAAAAAAAAAAAGTTAAAAGAGTAACTTACTAAGTAATGAATAATATTTCGATAGGCCAGTTAAATCTTCATAACGATAAAATAGCTACATCAGAATTAGACCGTTTAATTTTAGAACAAAAGTTAGACATTGTCCTTTTACAAGAACAATATAAGAGCGCTCACTTGCGTCGTAATGTAGTACAGCTTGACTGCCGTTCGCAGGCTGGGATATATGTTGCAAGTTCTAATTTTACGGTAACATCTTTGCGTAATCTTATGACGTCACACTGCGCCGTTGCTGAGATCTCATCCTCTACCTGTAAGGTTTACGTAGTGAGCTGCTATTTTCAATATTCACATCCTATTGATCCTCACTTACATCACTTACGTTACGTCTTGCAGTTCCTCGTGGGACATAAAATTATCATTGGCGCTGATGTCAATGCGTCATCTTCATTATAGTATGGCAAGTTGCGTTCAACCGACACGGTTCGACGTTGTGCGGTTGAAGATTTCATTGCGGAAATGAATCTTATTATTCACAATACCCCCGATGCACTACCAACTTTTAGCAACCCAATGGGTGAGTCTTCTATTGACGTGACGCTTACGCACGGCGACGTCTCGATATCCGGATGGCGTGTCCTTCCGGACGCATCCTGTAGTGATCACCGCTTGATCGTGTACGAATTCATACCAAGGGTTGCACAGGAGCCACAAAGGGCTCCCTATAATTTTAGATATAAAACTAAAGGTGCGAACTGGGCTTTGTTTGGTTCACTCTTTGCAACTCATACCAAAGACTTCAGCCGCAGTAGTTTATCAGCTGAGGAAAGCGCAGAAATACTATCAGAAACTTTTACATACTGCGCTGATGTAACTATTGGTCGCGGATCTATCACTAACACTCGTAGATGTGATTGGTGGAATGATAGATTAGCCGAACTACGTAGAAGCTACCGGAAAGCTCGTAGAAAATTAAACACTATTAAAAAACATAACGTAACAGGAGATTTGTACAACAATGCTCTCATTGCTCTTAGAGTTGCCAGGTCCCACTACAGAGCTGCTGTGGAAAAATCCAAGGGAAACTTAATTCAGAAACTTGTTGATAAACTCGATAGAGAGGGCCCGTGGTCACCTTTGTATCACGAATTTAAGGCAAATAGATCAATCGACCTTGCATACATACAGAACATCAAAATTAATAACAGATATACCACAGGAGTAGAACAAACAGCAGAATATCTTTTAGACTCACTCGTACCTGACGATCGACCGGAAAGCGACACTGATCATCACCGACAGATCAGGCAGTGGGCCATCGAACCACCACTGTCTCCAATGTCTGATTTACCATCTTCAGACGAATTTCTCGGTATCATTAGATCCTTGCCGCTAAACAAGGCTTCGGGCGATGATAAAATATCTAACAAAATGATAAAAGAAGCTTGTAAACTTTCAGGTGACACGATTTTCACTGTCTTTAAACGTTGCATTGCTGAAGGAATATTTCCTCGTATATGGCGGTGCGGTAATATTCGTATAATACCAAAAAGTGGCGACAAGCCACCGGATGATCCTAAATCCTACCGACCAATCACATTGTTACCATCGTTAGGAAAGCTTTTAGAACGTCTTGTAGTGCCCCGGCTTCTGCCAGGTGGAGTCAAATTTCATGATAGACAATTTGGATTTACGTTGGGTAAATCGACAACTGACGCTGTTATATCGGTTAGAAAGTTTGTCACAGGGTCAAAATTTCAATACGTGCTGGCTATTTTCTTAGATATATCTGGCGCCTTCGACAACGCATGGTGGCCCATGCTGTTGCTGAAATTAAAATCACGGGGGTGTTTTAAAAATATTTATTCCCTTATCTCTTCGTACTTTTCACAAGGTACAACTAAACTAAGACTTGGTCATCATTCTGTGTTGAAGGCGCTTACAATGGGATGTCCTCAGGGATCGGTGCTAGGTCCATACTTGTGGAATATCGGTTTCGACGATTTTCTTGCGATACCAATACCATCTGGATGTACTCTGAACGCGTATGCTGATGACGGCTTATTACTGGTGGAATCTGATACTAGGGCGGGGCTTGAGAGATTAGCAAATAGATGTTTGAAGTTGATATCTCAATGGGGTGAACGTAATCGCTTAACTTTTGCACCCAACAAAACCTTCCAGTTACTTTTAAAAGGTAACCTCAAATCACCGCCGAGCATTAGATTTGACAATGTTACTGTAAAAAATAAAACCACAGTGTGTTATCTAGGATTAGTTTTAGAAAGAAACTTCTCATTTATCGAACATATTAAAATAGAGTGAAAAGTCTAAAAAGAGTTTCTGTGCCTTGACAAGGATATCAACTGCGACATGGGGTCTATCATTTAATACATTAAAGATCATATACGGAGCTACTTATTTAGGTTCTATGTGCTATGGTGCACCTGTATGGGCCGATAGGGCGACCGTAGGCGCTGTCCGTCGCAAACTGTTACAAGGCCAACGACTTGCACTGATATTTTTGTGCAAGGCATATAGGACGGTTAGCACTGAGGCTTTGCCGGTGTTGGCGGGTGTGCTTCCGGTCGGTCTAGAGGTGCAGAGACGTGCAGCCATGTACTATTCAAGACAAAACATGGAATGCGATTTCTTGGGCGCGCGGGATCGCGGTAAAATTACAAGATTGCTTCAACAGCAGTCCGATGTCTATAATGACCTCATAGACGAATGGCAGCAACGCTGGGACGAATCATCCAAGGGGCGCCATCTTTACCAATTTTTTCCATCTGTTCGCCAACGGTTGTCGAGGACATGGCTTGAGGTGGATCACTGTGTCGCTCAATTTCTTACGGGTCATGGTAACTTTAAGAGCAAGTTGTATTCATTTAAATTAGTCGAGTCACCATTGTGTCAATGCTCAACACCTAACTCTCATTATGAACAGTCTGCTCATCATATCCTCTGGGAATGTAGTCTTTGGTATAATGAACGTAATATAATGCTGAATAGCTTGCAGGTGACATCTGGGGCGGTATACTATGGGGATCTTGTGTCAACTAGGGTGAATTTCCGTGCGTTTAGGCGATTCTGCCATACATATTATAGAAATCAAATATAGCTCATGTAGGACCCGTAATATTTTGTGGCCGTGGTGCTTCCCTGTTTAAAAGGGTGTATGCCTATTTTACTTCATTTTGTCTCCCGCTTTGCTAAGGAGGGAAGTGGATTTACTGTATTTCCAACTCCTCCAATTTTCTTTTGATTAATTTCGTTGCGGGTTCCAAGACAGTTTAATTTCTTCCTGGGACTTCCCGAGTGTCATAACTCGGTGTGTTCGTGGGTCACTGCTGTGGATCCTGGTGTACAGGAGTTACAGTGGTGGGCGTGTGGGTGGGATTAGTCCCATATTGTTTAATTAAAGCTCTGTTTTTTATTATTTATATAATCAACAATCATCATAAAAATCACTTAAACAAATCAACAAAATAAAAACAAAGGGACAAATAAAATAAAATGGATTAGACAAAGTTATCAAACGAGCTATTCTTGCTGGAAGTAGTAGCAGTTTACGAAAAATACAACCATAGCAATAACATAAACCAATAATAAAAGTTAATACTTTACTATTGGTTAATGTTGTTGCTATGACTTGAATTATGTGTAGAAGTAATTGCTGATGCTAAGATCTCAGCAGCACGCAATGTAGAAGCACTGCTGTCTCTCAAAGCAGCAGCAATCACTTCAGCACTATGTCTAATGGTTTCTTGTAAACTGTTACTGCTTTCTTGCAAAGAACGTAACAGGTTGTCGTAGGCAGGAGGACGTGAAGGCCTAGGCGTAATGCGGTGTCTTGGCACAATCCGACGACGAATTGGGCCGGGTACTGCCGAGACACCGGATATAGGCTGCGGTTGCTCCTGTTCCTCCTGGGGCTCCTGCGGAGACTGCACAGAGTCTGTATGTGTGTATGTGGCTTAACACCTGTATCATGGCAACAGTGCTCTTCCAGCATAATAACTTACCCCAGACACCAAACAAATGACCGTGCTCATCACACTACATTTTTTCTGGGTGGGAATCGAATCCACAACCTCAAGCTTAGCAGTCAGGGCACTAACCACTAGACCAACAGGCCCCGATCAACAGTGTATGTGAGTTCCTCTCTATGTGAATTAGGGAGTGTGAGAGGATGTGTAAAGGTCTTGTAATAAAATAAGTATGTATTGTGTTTCGCTATACAGCATTAGGTGATAGTATGTTTTAAGATTAAACAATATTTTGCCACTTCAAGACTGGCAAATCCTTGAATGGAGGCAATTCCAACTACATCTATAATTTTTTGCTCAATATCTGTGAGCTCAGATATAGCTGGTCCTCCTTCTGTTGCTCTTATGGAGTCATTAATTTTGCGCGCCTTAGTCTTAACTTTGGCCACCTATACACTCCAAACCTAAACAAAAATAATTAAACAGGCATAAGTAAAGCCGATATAAATAAATAATAAGTTGCTATGGTATACATTTCCCAGCACAAAACCTGTAAGTAGCAGAATGCTAAAATTAGTAGTTTGTAAGGGTGAGAGATGCTTTCTATGCAAATTCTTTATTGAATTTGTAATTTTTTGATGTAAATGTCCCTATCCCTGGCTATATTAGTCAGTTAAGGAAGCATAGCACATAATAGAAAAAACCTTGTTTTTCTAGTTTATTATTTTTTGAAAGGCAACTCCCAAAGGCAAAGTGTTGAGGGGGACTTGACAAACACATGAAACAGATACAAAGAACACCCACTTAGAACAACAATTTGTGGATCACAACAAGTGTTGTTCCATGTGAGGATCGAATCCACAACGCTCAGCGCTGTATGAAGTGCCGAGGTGACCGCTTTAACTACTACAGTATAAATTCTATTGAATGTTACTGAGATTGAAGGTTTTTACATTAGGTATCACTAGCTTCGTAAGTTAAATATACGTCAGACGATCTTCACGACTTTAGTATTACAAGAAAGTACAAAACAAAAGATACCGTTTCAATGAGTAAAAACACGGGTCTTCTATAAGATACTTACATGCTGCCACTGCTGTACAGTTCTATTACAGCCCAAACTGTTAAGCTCGTTTGATAAATTGGTCTAAAATTCCATAGTACTTGGATCTGCCTGATTGCCTAAAAAAACCAAATTAATGTGATGAAAATACAGTTAAAATTAACATAGTAAAAATGATATTCCTTAGAAACTGAAACACTGAATAATTCTCACCTCTCGCCACTTCTAGGTTGTTATAGAGGCGCTCAACCAGCAGCTCCTGCTGCCTCTTGTTAGCCCTCTTTTTCCTATCGTCCATTACTATTAAATAAAATATATATAACGGCGCTGGAGACACGGAATTATTTTTGGAAAGCGTGACGTCAGCCTCGCTGACGTCACC
This sequence comes from Arctia plantaginis, assembly GCA_902825455.1. Taxonomy (NCBI): domain Eukaryota; kingdom Metazoa; phylum Arthropoda; class Insecta; order Lepidoptera; family Erebidae; genus Arctia; species Arctia plantaginis. The sequence goes on from CADEBD010000395.1 coordinate 60,267, forward strand.
CCTTATGTCATTCGTATCACTCATGATTAAAAGTAAGAAAACTACCAGTCAACCAATTTATTAACTATTTTACACTTTCTCACATGCATCAATTTATGTACACAATATGAAACAATAGAACTTATTCGTTACAACAATAAAAGAGTATTTACAATAATAGAATGCCTAGATACTTATCTTATTTGAAGCTTGTCCTTCCTCGTCCAATGCTCGAGCAAAAGTGAGTGCATTTCTTTAGCCTATACAAAACCAACGAATGTGAAATATCAATGGCGGTAGGGACAGTTGTTACATTCCGGATGTCGTTGGTTTTGTATAAACTTTACAAAACAATTAGATGTGATACACCTTATTTTTCAACTCAGTAAATGTCTAATTAAATAATGAGAATTATTATAATTACCCATACATACTTGTAATTCAACTTTGTTAAGCGGATGTTTATAGGTTAGACTCATAATCACAATTATTTGAAAACAATTATTAAGACATTGCTTTGCTCACCAACAGTTATTTAATTCTATGTTTTATTATAAGATTTTTGCGGTAGTAAGAATCCTTAAATTGTAATTAACAGTAATACAGTATTCCAGTTAGAAATGACTTAATTAAACAACTCACTCAAGTAATTCTTTTTACAGTGAAATGAACATAGTCTTAATCATCCTATATGAGAACATAAATTGATAGCTAATTTTATTATTGACTTTATTATCAACAGTTATGTTTCATTGAAATGCTCAAACTCGCAAGGAAATGGTTTCGCGCCGACACGGCCATACTGATAGGCAGTGCGCGCTCTGCACTTGCCTTAATCTGAAGCAATGAAAGATTTAGCTTTGAGATAGGTATCTGTCAACAATGCCTAACATTTAAAATGGACAGTGTCAACATAGCACTGTTATTGCACTTTGTTACATTTTCTTGCGTATTAGGTGCCATTTATGATTGCAGATATTTCGTATTAGTTTAGTCAACCAAAGCAAATAGCTCTTCAGACAAGTGATTTCGTGATTTTGTAGAGAAAAAGAAACAACATGTAAGGCACTGTGCTCTGGGCGATCTCGTGCGCCGTGGTACACAATATTATATTTTGTTTATAATGATGTTGACTTCTCACTAAGTCAACAACTTATGTTATAATGGGTAATTCTGTGCTCTAGGCGGTCTTGTACGCCGCGGTACACAGGGGAAATAGGATTTAGAGGAAGGTCGATGCTGTGCTCTGGGTCTTTGTGACCGTGGTACACAGAGGCTCTGAAAATAAATGTTCGTAGTGATGTTGACTTTTTTTTAAGTCAATAGCTTATCATTATATAATAGGGTGATTCTGTGCTCTGGGCGGTCTCGAACGCCGTGGTACACAGGGGACATAGGATTTAGAGGAAGGTCGATGCTGTGCTCTGGGTCTTTGAGACCGTGATACACAGAGGCTCTGAAAAATACATAAGGTGTGTGGTTTTGTTAGTGGTCGTGTCATATAACTGTGCGAGATGTTGGTTTAACAGAATTAGACAATACTCACATAGCCATATGGTGTATTCCGCTTAGTAGACTACCTAGTCCTGGTGATGTTGTGACGTGGAAGGTGGTGGCTCAGTGAGTGGTGGATCCACCTCTGCCATGGAATGCAGTGTCTCTGCAGATTGGTCCACCTCTTGCGATTGCTGTGACGAGGTTTCTGGCGGTCCCGCCGACACGGCCAGTTGCTGATCCGGTCTCGGGGCTGCTCGTAGCTGGTCATGAGCAACTTTGCGTGGTCGCCCACGGCCAACCACTTTCTTCACTAGGTAGCGGTCATTGTCTAACACCCTATGCACTTCATATGGGTCGCTGAACTTGAGATCCAAGCATGTTTAGTTTCGAGGATTATTTTTCAGTAACACATAGTCACCTCTTTGAAAGGCATTAATGCGTGCTTTGTTTTTATCGAAGCGTCGTTTTTCTTGTTCACCGGCTGTTAACATCTTTTGGCTAACTAGTCGTTTTAAGCTCTCTATATCTAAGGACTCTTCTTCTAGATTGATTAAGTTGGCCAGTTCAGGTGGGACACAGTGTCTGCGTCGAGTAAGTAGGGTAAGGGGTGCAACGCCAGTTGTTTTGTGAGGTTAATATTATTTAACGGGAATTAACGCGATCTCTTATTTAGGGTATTACATACCTCTGGTTTGCCTGACGTTTCGACCAGGTTGCACCGGCCGTGGTCACAGGCTGACTGGCTCATCGGCGCACGCCCTCCGTCGTCGAATCCGTGAAGTAGAAGGCTCTTCATCTACCCGCACATTTTCGATATTATTTTTGTGTCGCCATGTACCGTCACATACCACACTAACAGTGTCCCTATTCTGTAAGCAAACCGATGAGTCCCTATTCTGGTGTTTAACCGCCATCATCACCCCCGGCACTTGCAATCTGTTATGACTTCACTCAAAAACAGAGCTTACGATCTCTGTGACCCTGAACATTTAGAACAGGAACTAAAACATGTTCAGGAGGTACTCAAAGGTAACGGATATCAAGTGAAAGGAGGACGGAAGCAACCGAAAATAAGACGCAAGTATCCAGAAGTGAACAGGCAACCGGCCTATATGCCTTATGTCAAGGGAGTTACGGACAAGATCGGGTCTGTACTAAAGAAATATTCCATTCCGACAGTATACACACCAGGCATAAAGGTTCACAACATCGTCGGCACACCGAAGGATACATTGCCACTACAAACTCCGGGTGTTTATAAAATAGACTGCAGCTGCGGAAGCTCATACATAGGCCAAACTAAGCGGACTATTGCAGAAAGGGTCAAAGAGCATATCGCTGCTGTGAAGAACCGACAGACGAGCAAATCAGCGATTGCAGAACATGCACTCGATGCAGGCACCAACCACTGGATTGAATTTCACCGCACGCAAGTCCTCTCCACCGAACGTCACTTTTACTCAAGAGTTGTACGTGAAGCGATTGAGATTAAAAAGCATAAAACTTTCAATCCGGAAGATGGTTTTAAATTATCTACAGCGTGGAATCCAGTGTTAAAAAACATACCACCTCGCTTTTCTGCGCAATCGGTTAAACACCAGAATAGGGACTCATCGGTTTGCTTACAGAATAGGGACACTGTTAGTGTGGTATGTGACGGTACATGGCGACACAAAAATAATATCGAAAATGTGCGGGTAGATGAAGAGCCTTCTACTTCACGGATTCGACGACGGAGGGCGTGCGCCGATGAGCCAGTCAGCCTGTGACCACGGCCGGTGCAACCTGGTCGAAACGTCAGGCAAACCAGAGGTATGTAATACCCTAAATAAGAGATCGCGTTAATTCCCGTTAAATAATATTAATTATCATGGAACGCGAAAGTTTAAAAGTTTGTTTTGTGAGGTGTACAGTTAAGCGCCAACTGCAGACTATCAAGTGCTGTATGCCAGTTTTCAGTCTCGTAGTTATTTATCATAACCAAAGCATTTTTGAGCGTACCTACAACCCTTTCAACCTGACCGTTAGCTCGGCTGACTCCTGGTGAAATTGCGTGAATGTTTATACCCATCTGGTCACAATACTGTTTAAATTCCCCCAGGAACTCTCGACCACCGTCAACGATAACCTGGGTCGGTGTACTGAATAGGTGCACCGTTCGTTTTAAAGCCGCAAGAGTACTTTGAGGATTTTTATTATTAGAGTGGTGAAGTAATACATACTTGCTGAAAGCGTCGACAGTCACGATTACGTATTCGTGGTTGATTGTAGTGCCTAGCTTTCCCGTAATGTCCATATGTATTACTTCAAATGCAGTAGTAGGTTTCTGAATGGGGTGAAGTTGCACTTGCACAGCTCCGGATGACCCTTTTGACGTTCTACATACAATACAATTATCAACAAACGTTCTGACTGACGAACTCATTTTGTCGAACCAGTATGAATCTTTTATCTTCCTTAATGTTTTCTCCCAGCCCGGATGCTTCAAGGAGCAGTGATATGTATTGATAAGGCTCCATTGAAAAGCTTTAGGTACTACAATCGTCTTCTGCCGACCGAATGTGGGATCAAAATAGTCCCTCAAAAGGGTGTTATTTTCTAAGATATATCCGGCCACCCGTTCACCATTTGATAAGGCATCAATAATAGGGCGAAGTCCACCATCTCGGTTCTGCTCTACTTTTAACCATTCTAGATCACGTGTCATATTATTGACTTGCAAAGTACCAGGATTACGACTAAAAAAATCTGCATGTTGCATGTGTTCACCCTTCCTGTATTCTATTTAAAAGTCATAATTTTGGAGGAAAGCCCACCAACGGTATACCCTTGGAAGAAGTTCCTTTTTATGTTTGGAGGCTTTGAGAGCGTTGCAGTCAGTTATGACTTTGAACTTTCGCCCATAGAGATATTGTTTAAAATGTTTGATAGCTCTCACCACAGCTAGGGTCTCAAGTTCATACGAATGGTAGCGGCTCTCGGCGTCCGTTGTCCGCATACTCATGTAGGCAACAGCGTGACGACGCCCCTCGATCAACTGCATCAGTACGGCTCCGTATCCCAGACTACTGGCGTCCGTGTACAGCTCCGTTTGTGTGTTCTCTTGAAACAGAGTAAGGACAGGGGACGAAGTTAATCGTTCAATGATAATATTGCGAGCTTCCTCGTGCCGTTCGTTCCATTCCCATTTCGCGTTCTTCTTAGTTAGCTCATACAAAGGTATCATTACTCGCGAAAAATTGGGAATGAAACGTCGGAAATACCCTGCTAACCCATTGAACTGACGTACTTGTCTAACGCTATTCGGTATAGGAGATTTCAGTAGTGCCTCTACCTTGCGAGGGCTTGGACTGACCTTACCGTCCGAGATAATGTTACTGAGATACTCAATGGACCGTTTGAAAAATGATGATTTTTGTACATTAATAGAGAAACCACCGTTTTGCAAGGCTATCAGTATTCTTTCAATGTCTGATATGCCATGGTCAAAGCTAGAGCATTTATTTAGGACGTCATCAATGTAGACCTGGGCTATGCCTTTCCTTAGCAATACCTGAAGGGCCCTGTTAATGCATCTTTGATATACCGCACTAGCGTTAGCCAATCCAAAGGGCATCGCCAAATAGTCGTATAAACCATCTGAAGTAACGAAGGCTGTCTTCTCTATCAATCCTTCCGATATACCTATCTGGTGAAAGCCAGCTGCCATAGAACCCGTTGACTAATTGATCGATTTGGTCAGAAATTAGTGGCAGCGGGTAGTGATCTCGTAAAGTGTTTGAATTTAACTCGCGGTAATCCACGCATAACCTATCATCGCCGTTCTTCTTTTTAACAAGAATGATGGGACTAGAATACGGCGATTTGCTTTCTCGGATAATATTATGTTTAAGTAGTTCGTCAATTATTCTTTTAACTTTTTCACGTTCGACTGGACTCAAGCGATACGGCCTGCATTCAACGCATTTTTCAGGATTTTTCAAACGTATTTCTAGCTCACCAGTATTGACTCTAGTTGTGGGGAAACCGTGTATAAATAGGTGTTCATATTTATTCAGTAGTACGCGTAATTGATCAATTTCATAATCATTTTGAAGGTCACAATCGATCTTGTCAAATAATGCGCTATTTGATCTGACGTGTAGGATTGATGGTTGGTGGATCAGATGAAGAGTTAATAATTAAATCCATACCGACTAAAACATTTACAGACATTCCCGAATCAGGTATTACACAAAAACTAATTTCAACATTAATATCATCTATCTTACAAATGGTCTGTAACTTCAGTAGTGAAATAACGGGGAAATGTCCGATGCCTCTCAAGTAATTAACCATATGAATTCTTTTACCCGGTAGCCTGGCTGCTATAGATTCACGCATAACTGAACATTCAGCACCGCTATCAAAAGTTGCCGTGATAATATATTCTCCGAATGTAACGTGAATCGGAGTAGTCTTAGTTTGACCTACGCAGTTAATATTTGATACAATTGACCGTTCACGCCTAAAACACTTATCGTAGGTATGGCCCGTCTTCATACAAAAAGTGCAAGTCGGCTTGCTTTGACCTGGATTAGTATCCACAGCCTTACTTAGAGAAGACTCTTTGCAAACCGACTGATTATTCTCCGCGGCTCTAAAGTGACAATCGCGGATATTGTGATTATATCTCTTACATATACGGCATTGAACAAGTCCTTTGGAATCATTTAACCGAATGCGTTTATTAGGAATGTGAGATAAATTCACATTAGCATGAGAACGTTTTGCTCGTATCGAAGACGCAATCGATATTAGCTCCGGTACCGAAGTCGCGTGTGCACTCATAAGTTCTACCCTAAGCCGATCATCATTAATGCAGCCTATAACTGCTTCGACAGCATCGTCGCTTCCGAGTTTATCTTTAGTTACGCGCCTCCACAATACCCAAGCTTGTGACAGGAATTCCGAAATATCTTTAGTCTGGTCATAAGTGTGCTCACGAAATTTAACTATATCTCGGGAGTATCTGTTTTCAGGTTCAAAGGTCATGACAAGATTGTCACGTAGTTCCTGCCATGTTCCCGTTGTAACTAGCCAATTATCTACCCATAATCTAGCGCGACCCTTCAAAAAGCTGCCTACTTTCATACGGACTTCGTAGTCCTTCAAATTATAAATATTGATAGCTTTGTCAATGTGTTCACACCATTCCCGAATGCCAACGTTACAATCAGGATCAAATGAGGGTAGAAATATATCACTTACTTTAACTTTATCATTCTGTTGTGTAGATAAACGATCAGACATATTCTTCATAGTTTGCATCATTTGCATGAAAAAGTCTACCGACAAATTACTCAACATTGGTTGACTGGAGGCATCAATAGGTCCAGCAGAAGTGGGAGGGCATCCCGCTTCTGATAACGGCGCTGGAAACACGGAATTATTTTTGGAAAGTGTGACGTCAGCCTCGCTGACGTCACCCCTTATCTCATTCGTATCACTCATGATTAAAAGTAAGAAAACTACCAGTCAATCAATTTATTAACTATTTTACACTTTCTCACATGCATCAATTTATGTACACAATATGAAACAATAGAACTTATTGGTTACAACAATAAAAGAGTATTTACAATAATAGAATGCCTAGACACTTATCTTATTTGAAGCTTGTCCTTCCTCGTCCAATGCTCGAGCAAAAGTGAGTGCATTTCTTTAGCCTATACAAAACCAACGAATGTGAAATGTCAATGGTGGTAGGGACAGTTGTTACATTCCGGATGTCGTTGGTTTTGTATAAACTTTACAAAACAATTAGATGTGATACACCTTATTTTACAACTTAGTAAATGTCTAATTAAATAATGAGAATTATTATAATTACCCATACATACTTGTAATTCAACTTTGTTAAGCAGTTGCGTTACGGTACTCGTATGCGATAGACGCGGTCGGGATTATAGTAAATACCTACTCAACTTTCTTTCTATTACCTGCGCCCGGCGCAAGGAGACCTTCGGCCGGCCGGCCGACTGTTGCTTAGGTTGCGGGCCAAACGATTTTATTTATTTATTTATTTATTAGACTTACCAACAACTACTTATACTAATACAATTTTATTTTACATTACAAAGCTACATAATAGTATAGTAGCCTATTACAGGCAAGCACAGCATGCACAAATTTTTCACAGTTGATAAATTGAAATTATACAGTCACAACAACAAACAAAACAGTGATTAATGCAGTAGCCATAGGCCACAAAAAGAAATGTTACCTAAGCAATTCGCATTGGCGAGATTGTTCAAAGAGGAGGGTATCAAAGATATAGTAAAAATAAAATATATAAACTCTTATAAACTACGGGTTGAACTAAAAGATGAGACGATTGCTAACAAGTTAGAGACTTCCGAAACCTTCCTTCAAAAGGGATGGAGGATCAATCGAGCTATGGTTTTAAATAGTACTTACGGAGTAATAAAAAATGTTGATATTGATATATCTGATGAAACAATATTCGAGAGTATTTCTTGCCCAGAAGGTGTGCACTTACTTTCAGCAAAACGTCTTAAAAAACGGAACAAAGGCGCCTCAGCAGGTGAAGAATTGTGGATCCGGAGTGAAGCGGTTCTATTATGCTTTAAGGGCTCATATATTCCCACATATATCTTAGTAGATGAGCTGCGGATAAGGGTGGAACCTTATATATTCCCAGTGACTCAATGTAGTAAATGTTGGCGGTTTGGACATTTGAATAAGACATGTACATCTAGGCAAGTAGTGTGCCCAAAATGTGGGGATAATCATCCTAACTGTGATAATGTAACCTTTAAGTGTGTTAATTGTGGTGGAAATCACATGGCATTAGTCAGGTCATGTCCGGCGTTTGTTAAGGAGAAGAAGATCAGAGACCTAATGGGTCAATTTAACTGTACATACCGAAAAGCCCTGACAATGTACGTGCCTCCTAGCGTTTCTAAGCACGGCGATACAGAAAACATCACCGAAACAAAAAATTTTACGCCTGTTAGTGAGACTAATTACTGCAATATGCCCACATACGCTAATGTAGTCAAAGCTTTGTCACATCAAAAGGAACCGACAAGACATTTCAGTCACGGGAATAAAAAGAAGACCTATAGTTCGAGTACACCAGGAAGTCGTTTATCATCAGAACCTATTTTGAATGAAGGTGATACAGGCGATCCCCTTAACACAGCCCCGGCAGATAATAAAAGAAGAGAAGTTAATTTTGAAGAATTACTGTCAAGACTTAAGGAAATTATATTTTTAAATAATGTTTCGCTACAATCTAAGTTCCATAGTGTTATTAAATGTTGCGTGCAGTGGTTAATTTTAGTGGTAGTTGATAATATAGCAGAGTGGCCAATATTAAAAAAAATTCTAGATTTAATTAATGTATAAAACCAAAATAACACGTAATCTCAATATTATTCAGTGGAATGCACAAAGTTTACGTCCCAAATTAACGTCATTTGAAAATTTGTTATTCCAAGAAAGGATCCACATTGCTGTCCTAAGTGAAACATGGTTAGAGCCGGATAGCCCCCTGCACATAAGTGGGTACAACATACACCGCATGGACAGAAACGATGGTTACGGGGGTGTAGCTATTATTACACACTCTTCCATCAAATCACAGCCACATATTATACAAATAACAAATACTCAAATAGAAATAGTATCCATTAAAATTTTTAATTGCCCAGATATAAATTATATATACTCAATTTACTGTCCTCCGTCAGTGCACATTACTCGAAATGACTGGGACGAAATCTTTTCCAAGTGCAGCAATAATACGATGTTACTAGGAGATTTAAACGGACATCACAATAATTGGTCATCGAAAACTAATTTTAGAGGCACGCAGATCCTTGATACATTGCTAGATCACCAACTCATAATATTAAATAACGGCAGTCCGACGCGAATTAAGCTCGTTAGTGGCATTCTACAACAATCAGCCCCAGATGTGTCATTAGTATCCTCTGACATAGCATTAAAATTCGACTGGGACCCGTTAAATGAAACTTTAGGTAGTGACCACCGTATCATAAGAATGTCGTCAGATATGGGGGTAAGTCAAAACAATTTTATTCGTCGAAACTATAAAAAAGCCGATTGGGAAGCTTATCAAGCGTTTTTATCTGATCACTTTAAACATTTCATCTTTTCAAATAATTTACAAAAATGTTATGATTTATTTATCGAGTCTATTAATTTAGCTGCTGATTTACATATACCATTTATAAAAATAAATAATGATCCTAATACTACATTTAACCCCAAACCTTACTAGAGTGCGGAATTATCTAAGTGTGTCGCTGAGCGTCGACAAGCGTTAGCGAGACTGCGACGTAACCCTACCCCCGAAAACTTAGATATATTAAAAGACAAAATACGTATAGCGCAGAAGTCCATACGTAAAAGCTAATATTAAGATTAAAAACTAAAAGTGTGATTCTAATTCATAAGATTCTATAAAATGTTTAAGATCTCAGTTAAGGTATTACCACTGCAGTTTGAAAAGCTGTTAAGAATAATGTAATAGCTTTAAATAAATTGTGGTTTTAGTATTTTATAAATAATATTATTAACAGTAAAGAAAAAAGTAAGTTTGTGTTAAGTAGTGTAGTGTAAAACCTCCTTTCTAAGGAGAGGCCTATGTCCAGCAGTGGACTAGTATAGGCTGTTGATGATGATGATGAGTGTAGGACGCCTGCAGTCCAGATGGAGTGACGATTTGCGCAAGATGGCTAGCAAGAGCTAGATTTGAAAGGCCCAAAATCAATCTAAGTGGCGTGCAATGGCTGATGATGACGAATGGCTGATGAAGAATATTTTGATTTTGAACAAGATTTTATGTTATTTTTGCTTTCAATTCTTTTTTAATTATGCCTTGATTCTTATTTTCAATTAACTTTAGTTGATGCGATAAAGAAACACCAAATTTATAATAAACATTTTAATACATTTAAAAAATATTTAATGTGTAGTTTTATTTTCATATTATTGTAAGGGTTGAATGTGTTTGAAATTAAAAACCGACTCAGTTAGCATTTAAATATAATTTGCCGTCTTAATATCAGATAGACCACTAAAATAAGTAAGCTATGCACGAAGTAAAATATGGTATGTGTAAGATACGTTAAGCTTCTGCTTATTAAAGATTAGTGTAAACGTAAGTGTAATTTAAGTGTGATTTTTATCTTATTTTGAGGAGGCGTAAAGAAACGTAACTATCACATACCATTATTTCACTAAACGTGTATACAAAGAAAAAAGTCGTAACTGCAATATCTGAAAAATCATTAATAAATATTATTTCATTCTCATACCGTTTTGTAAATTTCTACATCATTTATAAGTGTTGTAAATTTCAGAAGAATAACTTTAAATTCAACTATTCAGTGAAAGAAAACATCTTTAAAACGCTGTCCTGTAAAGTTTACATTTCAGACATACGATTATTTACGTAAGAGCCATCGAATATGCAGACAACAAACTTGTATTGTATGGAAATAACACTTTCACCGGCAGAACGTATTATAAGGTTGTAAAGTAGATCATCAAATGTGTATAACTTATTGTGAAAAATATTTTAATTATAATTTAAAATAAAACCTACAATTTTCGATGTTTACTTAGCTACTACCCTCAAAAAAAAAAATTGGATGGAATTTCTTGATCGCAAGTTAAGCCCGTTAACCATAACATTTGAAAGAATACCTTTGCTAAGATAGTACTCTGTGATAACCATCCCAGTGGATCGAAAAGTCCAGCAATATCAGATACTATTTTTCTTTTTGTTACAGGTGCGGCAATCGGCGTAAGTTTAACTGCATACCTAAAGACGTCATCGTTGGAATTCCAGTTAAGTCCCAATATCTATATTATCCATTTCTAATTTTTAACGTCTCATTACTATTGCCATGCTTTATTTTATCAAACAATTCTTTGCTGTTGCTAATCCATTTTTGTAATTTAAAACCACACGATAGGACTGTATTCATCTTTGTGTAAATATTAAAACCCTTTTCAACATTTTTAGCTCCAGACATCATGTCGTCCATGTAAAAATCATTTAATATTACGTTTGCTATTTCAGGATCCTCTTGGCACTCATTATAGACAACCTGATGAAGAGCACGTACCGCTAGGTATGGTGCCGACGCAGAACCGAATGTCACAGTAATTAATTTATACTCTTCAATTTCCTTTTGAGGATTTTCCTTTCAGAGAATCCGTTGAACCATTGTATTTTTTCTGTCTACTAAAACCTGGCGATACATTTTTTCAATATCAGCAACCAAACATATTGGATGTCGCCTCCGACGCATTATAATATATCGAGGTTAAGCCTGCAGCGTTGGCCCTACTAAAAGGCAATCATTTAATGTCATTCCCTTGGAACCTTTACAGGACGCATCAAACACGATCCGCACTTTATTAGTAACCTTATCCTCGCGGATGACGGCATGGTAAGGTAAGTATATAACAGCTTTATTGGTTTTCTTGTCAACTGGTAGCTTTTCCATGTGATTTAAGTCTAAATATTCTTGTAAAACTTTAGCGTAATTCTTTTTCAATTGAATATTCTTGTTTAATTTTATTTCCAAACTATTCAGTCTTCTGGTAGCTATAGACTTGGATTCCCCGAACTCCTTAACCAGATCAGCATCACGGAAAGGCAACTGTACTATGCATCTACCACTATCATCACGTCTCGTGGTTGCTGCAAATAACTCTTCACATCGTCTTTTCTCCTCTGTGAGGATTTTCTTTGTTTCAGACGGTTCCCTTTCCAATTCCCAAAATCCTTTCAGTAGATCATCCGCCTCTAGAGAAGAATGCGTCACCGTGATCTGAGAATACATCTGGTAAGTATCATCCACCTCCGATACACCCGACAATATCCACCCTAGAGTGGTATCCTGAGCCAGTAGACTGCCGTCCGAATTCCTTTTTATACCCAATTGGATGACTTGGCTATGAACTTCAGCACCTAACAACATATCAACTTTGTTAGGCTTAAAGTACTCCGAATCAGCCAAGTCTATCCATTCTATTTTGGTAACCTTTGTACCTGGCAAAAGAGCGGTAACGGAATTAAGAACATAAGCATTGACTCTCATTTGAATATTAGGATCCTTTCTGGACCTCACATTTACGACCACAAAGACATGATACCAATAGTTTGTTAGATCCCTCCGCTTCCGCGGCTGCTTCTGAACTTTCCTGCCTCTTTTTCCAAGCATCATCGCTAGTAGGCTTAATGTTCTCATTAAACCCGGAACCACCCGAAGGATATGACAATGTGTGATGATGACGTTTACATATCTGGCATCGCACAGAGGCCCTGAAGAACCTGGCAGGGTGAATATTATGTAAGCATATGAAACGTAAACTATTTGTTTGAGCGAAATCACGTCGTTTGTCGTTGGACTGCTTGCCAAAATGCTTATATAGTGTTATTTTGTAATCACCGGAGCAATATACACAGGTCATCTTTTCTTTATCCTTTACTACATGAAAGGATTGCGTACCCTTTGGCTTCTTATCCGTCTTACGGCTATCTTGATTGTCTTCTTAACTTTCTAGTGGTCGATAACGAGTATGTAGGAATTCCGTAAATTGCGAAAAGGTAGGTAAATCGCTGGAACTATCGCTAGCTACTTTTAACTCCCACGCTTTCCTTATCGCTTTATCAAATTTTTCGCTTATCTACACTAATATTATAAAGAGGAAAACTTTGTTTGTATGTTTGTTTGTATGTAATGAATAGGCTCAAAAACTACTGGACCGATTTTAAAAATTCTTTTACTATTCGAAAGCTACATTATCCACGAGTAACTTAGGCTATATTTTATTTTGGAAAAAAATAGGGTTCCGTAAGATACTTGGGTTTTTCGGACACAAGGTGTAAAAAATCAACCAGAAAAGTTACTTATTTTGCGTACGCTGCCTAAACTATAAAAGATAGAACCATAAAATGTTCTAATAATTGTAGATCTTATAAATATCTACAAAAAAGTCCGCGACACACTATACCTATCGACGCCCCCCGCGAATAATCCGGTAATCGTAAAAGTGTAAATGTTCAGGAAAAATAAAAAAACATTTTTCCTTAATAACTCTATTAAACAACAAGTATCAGGGACTTTTTATATCGCATATGGAAGCTATTTTTTTCAGCTATCTGGTTATTTCAACAAAATTAAAGTAGTCCCAAGGGCTTCGTTATAATTTAGCTGGATGCATTTTACTATATTAGTGTAGGTCAAGCTCTGGTCAGTAATGTCACTTACGATAATGTTCGTGTAAATTTATATTTTCGACGGCAACAGTAAAATCTTGTTGCGATATTGTTCGTGTAAATTTATATTTTCGACGGCAACGGTAATATCGTGTTGCCCTATTGTTCGTGTAATTTGTATTGTATACTGAACATTTGTAAAAAGTAATAATTAGGTTATTCGATTGTTTAACAGCAACGTACATTTTATTGTTTTGACTATTACTGTTTATTCGAATAGTTTACTTAAGTATTATTTGATGATTATTATGGTATATTTTATGAAATAAAGGACATTCTAGTAAATGAAACAACTTTGGTTAGTTTGACAAAACACGATAGTTATTATTATCATAAAAAATAGACACTGCACCGAAGACACGACTATTACACATGATTACACAATCATGAAAATTATAATAAGGTCCTATTACAGTTAAAAATCTTAATCAGAATCCTCATCGTGACCTGATTCAGTATCACAAAAGCTTAAATTCCTATAAAATGGTTGATAATGGTGGGGAATTGCTTTGGAGTTACACAGGCTTAGGAGATCATAATACAAAGCTTTTTGAATAGGGAGTGGCTTGTCATTTGCTTTTAATTCAATACTTTCAATTGTTTTGGACACCTGTTTCTGCCGACGCTGTCTACTTCTGCCTGCATCGTAATCCAATTCAATATAATCCTGATCAAAATCATATTTGAAAAGAAAACAGTTAGGTTTCCTGTATGACACACTAACCTCCATCACATCGGACCATCGTACTTTTTCTCCTGTTTTATCTTGAAGCCATCTTTTGGGTTCAACAAGTTCTTTTATGTTGAGGATTTCAGATTGTTGCATTACTTTTAGGATATATTTGTCTTCGGAGACTTTAGCGTTCATTATGATACTATATACTTAGTCCGGTGTGTACAAAACTTTGTTTTTCAGAGCTCTTTCAATACATGCGTGCATTAAGTCGGCATTCATTTTGGCTATGCCCACCAACAAAAAACCGATGGGTAATTTCAATTTGAAGAGTCATTGCAATGTAAAGATACAACGCAAAAATGTATCTGTTTTTATTCTGGCCATAACAACCATCAAAGTAAAATATAATTTTGCGTATACCTTTTTCGTGTAAGGTCTTGATAAATTGAAACAAGCAACTCCCTATTTCGATGCACCCTTTTTTTCCAATTCGAGCTTGCCAAACGTAACAGAACCCTAGTTTGTTTAGAGCGTCAAAAACTGTAAAATTATTATTACGTTTATAGTGGAAAGTTGACACTTCAGACTGTGGTACATTCAAAATAAGCCTGTGTAACTCCCAAGCAATTCCCCACCATTATCAACCATTTTATTGTATTACTTTTGTGATACTGAATCAGGTCATGATGAGGATTTTGATTAAGATTTTTAAATCTAATAGGACCTTATTATAATTTTCATGATTGTGTAATCATGTGTAATAGTCGTGTCTTCAGTGCAGTGTCTATTTTTTATGATAATAATAACTATCGTGTTTTGTCAAACTAACCAAAGTTGTTTCATTTACTAGAATGTCCTTTATTTCATAAAATATACTATTGTAAGCAAAAACAGAATTATTTGATTAAAAAAACAATTTAATGTCATACAGAATACAAAAACACTATCTGGTTATTTAACTCTAATACATAATTAAAATATTAAGGCTAAGTAACCTATTATAGTTACGTGATACACGACACAGAGATGCACCAGTCCGCACACCGCGAGGTCCCGAGCAAAAGTGACCGATCTTCACGATACTACTCGTCATTCGATAGTCTCATTCGAATGACGTCACACCGCGAAGTTAGGTACAGACCACCATTGGCGTACTTCACTCTATTCCTTCATTCCTTACACTATAATAATCATCAAATAATACTTTAGTAAACTATTCGAATAAACAGTAATAGTCATAACAATAAAATGTTACATAAATAAGGTAGAAAACTATTTACCCGAATAATATCGTAAAGTAATTTTACTGTCAAATCAAATTGTTTTTTTTTTCGTAAAGATCTAAAACCATATTATTCGTTTAAAATACATTTTAATGATTTTTTATGGAATATACGCGTAGTTTTTCATATCTTCGTAAATAAAGATAGAAAAATTCTGAAAAAAATTACATGGTGTATTTTAACTTCTAGATGCCGAAAAACGCATAACATGAAAAACCCCGTAATAGGTCATTACCGGATTATTCGCGGGGGACGTCGCTATCTATGTGAGGCACAACAACCTTTTTTTTATTTAAAAATCTTGAATTTTTTTTGGACTACATTTAAACGCGTTTATTTTACTCATGCTATTAATTCTTATCAAAATAAATTAATTCATCACTAACTACAGTTTATGTAGATAATATTTGGTCCTTGAATAATAAAAATTGGACGTTTGGTTTTGAAGTTATGGCAAAATTAAAATATTACAATTTCTGCTGCACGGCCCGTTGCGAAGTGGGCATCACCAAGGCGGGGGTACGCGTGCGGGAGGGGAGTTTAGATCTATGAGTAAGGTACCCGCGCGGCTCAGACGCGAAGTCGGCTCCCAACGCAGCGGTCGTGCGTGAAGTCTAATAATTTTCGTGCGATTTTTTTTAGATTTTGTTCTTAAAACTACACCTACGCAAAAGTTCTTCTCAGAGCTAAACAACAGTTCTTCTCAGAGCTAAACAACAGTTATTTTCAGGGCTAACCAACAGTTCTTTTCAGGGCTAACCAACAGTTCTTTTCAGGGCTAACCAACAGTTCTTTTCAGGGCTAACCAACAGTTATTTTCAGGGCTAACCAACAGTTCTTTTCAGGGCTAAACAACAGTTCTTTTCAGAGCTAGAATATTACATGCTATTAACATTTTCTTAAATATTTGAAAATGCCCAAGAGAGCCAGGTCTCAACTTTCTAAACATGGTTCTCAAGCACGCAGCAAGAATACGTCGTATGGGAGAATCTTCATCTGAACGTTCACAACGCCTTGCTGAACTAAATCAGAGAAACTCTCAGGTACGCACACGAGAGTCGAGTGTCGGACGTTCGCAACGCCTTGCACAACAAAATCTGAGAACCTCTGACTTACGCGAACGAGAGTCAAGTGTCGAGCGTTCGTGACGCCTTGCCGATCAAAGTCTGAGGACCTCCGAGTTACGCGCGCGAGAGTCGAGTGTCGAGCGTTCGCAACGCCTTGCAGAACAAAGCTTGAGAGCCTCTGAGTTACGCGCTCAAGAGTCGAGGCTGGAGCGTTCCCAACGTCTTCATGAACAAAATATAAGGACCTCTCAGTTGCGCGAAAGAGAGTCGAGTGTCGAGCGTTTGCAGCGACTTAGAGCTCAGGCAGAGAGACAGCAGTTGTCCACAAATAGAGTTCGAAATCGAATTTTAGCTAACAGCAACAGACTGGCTTTCAGATATGATCCGCAGGTTGATTATGCACAACAAGCGTCCGTCCAAATCGGAGTCATGCATTAGATCTGTTCTAACTACTCTGCCAAGAAATGGGGCGGATGAACCTAATGGTGTGTGCTGTGCTTCAGGTAAAGTTTGTCTTCCTAAATCTAAGGAGCCGCCACAACCAATAAAAAATCTTTTAACTAATAACCATCCATTATCTGGTCATTTTTTAACAAACATACGTAAATACAATAGTCTTTTTCAAATGACTTCGTTGGGCGCAAAAGAAATCAGGGAAGGAAATTTTATGCCCACTTTTAAAATTGAAGGACAGGTGTATCATCTCATTGGTAGCCTTTTACCACCATCAGGCCAAAACCCACAGTTCTTGCAAATATATTTTATTTCGGATGCAGACCAGTTATCGTTGCGATCAAGCATGGCACCAACCTTAAAAATGGATTTAATTCGCGAATTACAGACCGCTTTGAATAATCATAACGTGTATACACGAAGTTTTAAACAAAACTTAGAACTTAACTCCTCAGATAATTTAAAGTTAATTATTCATTCAGATCGCACTCCACAGACAGCACACAGAGGCAGATATAATGCTCCTACTGTAAACGAGGTAGCCGTTCTCTTGGTCGATGAAGACAAAGGTCCCAGGGTCAAAAGAGTTTCTGAGCTACATCGGTCCTATGATCCACTACAGTATCCTATAATGTTTGTGACAGGAGAAGACGGTTATTATTTGACTATCCCTCAGCAGGGTTTCTTCGCGTAATAAAACTGTTTCGTGTATGCAATTTTATACATTTAGATTAATGTTTAGAACTAACTCTTTTAATCCGTTACATTATTACAGAGACTTATTTAGTCAATATTGTGTTGACATGATGGCGAAAATGATATCGGAAAGATTAAATTATATTTCTCGGAATCAACAAAGACTGAGGGCTGATGACTACATTAATCTCAGAGATGCCTTAAATCATGACGCAAATGTTGACCCATCAAATGTCAGCAACATGTCATGTTGCCATCGTCATTTACGGGTTCTGCGCGTTTCATGCACGAGAAAACGCAGGACGCGATGACGTACGTCCGAAATTATGGTAGACCTGACTTATTTGTCACTTTTACATGTAACCCCGAATGGCCTGAAATTAAAGCGGAGCTGCTACCAGGAAAACGGTCTTTCGACCGTCATGATATAATTTCACGTGTATTTCATTTAAAGATAAAGAAATTCATCAAATTATTTGTCAAAGAACAGATATTCGGTAAAGTCAAATGTTATATGGCAAGTGTGGAGTGGCAAAAGCGTGGTTTACCTCATTGTCATTTGCTGTTCTGGCTAGAAACTAAAATACAACAAGATGAGATCGACAGTGTCATAGTTGCGGAGCTACCCGATCAACAAATTGATTCGGTACTACACAACATTATACCTAAAAATATGGTACATGGACCCTGCGGAGAACATAATTTAACTGCACCATGCATGAAGAACGGTGTTTGCACAAAAAAATACCCTCGCCGTTTCATGAACGATGATTCGGAGAGGATGGGTATCCAGTTTATCTTAGGCGCGATACAGGAAATGGCGGTCGGAGCACTACGCTACAAAGCAGCTGCAACATGGTGGCGATAGATAATAGGTGGATTGTTCCATACTCCCCGCTACTATGTAAGACTTTTAACGCTCATAAAAACGTGGAGTATTGCCACTCTGTCCAAGCCATTAAATATTTATGTAAGTATATAAATAAAGGTTCAGATCAGGCAACTGTTAGCCTTAAAAACCATTCTTCAACCAAAATTCACCATTCACGACCGGCATCCTACTGTACTGCATTTGGTTGTTCATCTAGAGAACGGTCAAAGGGTGTATTTTACACCGAGAAGCTCGGAAAACTCTGAGGCTGGCCATCTGCCGCGCCGAGAGTCTCGAGCGTGACCCCTGGGGTCGCCCTTATCGTGCGGTGCGTCAAAAGCTCCGCGCGTCGGGCCCCCCCCTTACGGAGACTCTCCAGCCCAGCTTCCTGCAGGAAGAAGGCCTGTTCCCGCAGCGGGCGGAGCACACACCCCCGTCGATGGCTGCATCAGCCGGAGACGACGGGGGCAGCGAGGTTGATGTTCCGCCCGTCAGGGAATCGGAGTTGGCCGCGGTTGTTCTACGAATTCGATCCAAGAACACTGCCCCCGGGGCGGACGGGGTTCCAGCCCGAGTGATGGCCCGAGCCCTCGACTACATGTCGGACCACCTCAGGGGGGTGTTGGACGCTAGCCTGGCGTCCGGACGCTTCCCTGAGCGCTGGAAGTGCGGGAAGCTGGTCCTGCTACAGAAGCCGGGACGGCCTGCCGATTCGGTCGCGGCCTATAGGCCTATCGTGTTGCTGGACGAGGCGGGTAAACTTTTTGAGAGTGTGCTCTCTGCCCGCATCGTCCGGCACCTCTGCGAGGTTGGCCCCGATTTGTCGGACGCCCAATTCCGGGAGGGGCGTTCGACGATCGATGCCGTAATGCGCCTTAGGGCCGTGACCGAGGAGGCCGTGAGCTGCGGCGGAGTGGTATTGGCGGTGTCTTTGGACATCGCCAACGCCTTCAATAGTCTGCCATTCAGCTGCATCAGGGAAGCGCTCCGCTACCACGGAGTGCCGGAGTACCTGAGGCGGCTGGTGGCAGACTATCTTGAGGAGCGAACCGTCATGTACGAGGACCGAGATGGCGTCTTGAGACGCAGGGCCATGTCGTGCGGTGTTCCGCAGGGGTCTGTCCTAGGACCTCTCCTGTGGAACATCGGGTACGACTGGGCCCTATGAGGGCGTCTCCCCCCCGGGCTGGGTGTAATCTGCTACGCGGATGACACCTTACTCACGGCCCGGGGGGCTAACTTCCAGGAGGCGGCGAGGAAGTTTCCCAGGTGGTCGGGCGCATTGAGGCGTTGGGATTACGGGTGGCCCTGGATAAGACGAAGGCCCTATTATTCCATGGGCCCCGTCGTGGTCCACCCGCCGGCGCCTCAATCGAGGTCGGCTCGGTCCTCGTACCGGGCCCAGATGAGGTACCTGGGTCTGGTCCTAGACGGTAGGTGGCTCTTCGACGAGCACTTCCGACAGCTTGGTCCGCCCTAGGGCGACTTTTGCCCAATTTGGGCGGCCAGTGTTCCCACGAGGCGGCTGTACGCGGGGGTTGTCCGGTCCATGGCGCTTTATGGTGCACTGGTGTGGGTGGCGGCTCTGACCGCCCCGAATAGGGCGCGCCCTTTGGCGCCCCCAGAGGATATTGGCGGTCAGAGCCATACGCGGATACCGCACGGTGTCCACCGAGGCGGCTGGCGCCTTGGCCGGAACACCTCCGTGGGATTTGGAGGCGGAAGTGCTCGCCGAAGTTTATCGGCGAGTTCATAGTTCATAGTCCATTTATTCACAAACAATAATATAATTGTGTTTGAATGTATAACAATTCGCCGTAATACAAAAATATTTAAAAATTAAAACAAAAATATAAATAACATAATAATCAAAAAAAAAAAAACAAATAAATTTGATAGGTTTTACAATATGTCATGCAGAATACAAAAAAAAGAAACGATAAATTATATTAAGGCATTTCATGATTCAAGAATATTATTCACAATATTTATTATTATTACATAAGTTATTAAGTATTTAATTGCATATATTTTGATTTATAAATTCATTGATGGAATAATAGTTATTTTCCAACAGGAAGGCTCCAAGTTTTCGTTTAAATAAAGAAGTTCTATAAATAACGCTTTTTATGCTTTCCGGTAAACAGTTAAAAAGTTTAATGGATTGATACTGAACACAGTGCCGAGCTATATTCATTCTAGGGTTTATTGTATGTGGAATATGTTTCCTCCGCGTGCTCTCTCTAACTAACCTCTCTTCGTGGGTTTCAACCTCGTGCATATATTTGGATAAGTAACACAATGTTGTCAATATATACAAACAAGGCACCGTCAATAGTCCAAGACTTTTAAAATGTTCTCGACATGATTCTATTTGGGGAATGCGGACTATAGTTCTTATAGCTCTTTTTTGTAAAATGAACGCCCTCTCTATATTATAAGCGTAACTATTTCCCCACAGTTGTATACTATATCTGAACTTTGACTCTATTAGCGCATGGTAAACGGATTTTAGGATATTTATTTCTACTACTTCTCGAAGGCTCCTAATTGCATAGCACGCTGAAGAGATTGAGGTGTCAATAGATTTTATCTCTTCTTTCCAATTGAGCAATGCATCAATATGAACCCCCAAGAATTTAACAGAATTCACAAATTCTAATCACTCTCCATTAATCATAACGTCTAATCTATCGTTATTACTGGCTGTCGATTTAAATAAGATTAGGTTTGTCTTTTTTGTGTTAACTATAAGCTTGTTAGCTGCAAACCAATCTTGAAAAGTTTCTAGTGCTCCAATTATTTTTATATTTAAGGAACTTAGGTTACTTGCACTAATCACAGCGTTTGTATCATCTGCAAAAACCGTGAGTTTAACATCTGGCTTTTTTACGCTTAAATAGGATAGTAAGTCATTTGTAAAAAGTGTAAACAAAATAGGCCCTAATATGGAACCTTGCGGTACGCCCTTCCTGACATTTAAAAGTTGTGATCGGTGTACTTCTTGACAATTGTTTTCTCCTACCTCCTTAATTTCTACATAAAATTTCTATTTTTTAAATATGATTTAAATAACTTTAAAACATTGCCCCTTATTCCATAATGTTCATTTTTAATGAAAAGCAGTTCATAATCCACTGTGTCAAAAGCTGAACTCAAATCCAGAAAGATCCCAGCCACCTTGACTTTTTTGTTGATATTTTCTATGACATCATTAATTAAGGTATTGATAGCATCTGTCGTACTGATACTTTTTTGATATCCAAATTGTCGCCGATTTAAAACTATGTTATTATTCAGATGGCTAGTGATTAGCTTTTCAAATATTTTCGAGAGTGTAGGTAACACAGAAATCGGTCTGTAATTTTTAGGGTCGGTTTGGAAGCCCTTTTTGTACAATTTTATAACCTTTGCTATTTTCCATTGTTCTGGGAAAATGCTATTTTCAAAGCATTTATTATAAAAATGAGACAGAGGTAAAGCTAAGATCGCGATATGCTCCTTTACTACCGATATTGGCAATTCATCAAAGCCACAAGAATTTTTTGTGGCTGACTTCAGGGCGGAGAGCGGATTTCGCCCTCCGCCCGAAGACGTGCGCGAGTGGCGCGAAGCCGCTCGCCGAGCCACCATGGTAAGATGGTCGTTCCGGCTGGAGATTCCACGCGCTGGCTTCGCCGCCGTGGAGGCTCTCCAGCCGGTCATCGTCGAGTGGGCGGGGCGGCAGCACGGGACCCTATCTTTCCGGCTGACGCAGGTGCTTTCCGGGCACGGTTGCTTCGGAAAGTACCTGTACTCGGTCGCTAGGAGGGAATCGAGTCCCGCCTGCCACCACTGCGACTGCAGTGAGGATTCGGCCCAGCACACGCTGGCGGTTTGCCCCGCATGGGCGACGCAGCGCCGGGCCCTCACTGCAGTCATCGGAGCAGATCTCTCGCTACCGGCCGTAATTCGCTCCATGGCCGGTAGCGACAGTTGTTTTACCGCGGTCGCAACCCTTCTGCGAGATTACCTCCTTCTGCGAGGAGGTAATCTCGCAGAAGGAGGCGGCGGAGAAGGCCCGGGAAGAAGACCTCCACTCGGGCCTGATCCGCCGCCGGCGAACTGGGCGGCGGAGGCGCGCTCACCTGCGCCTCATGCCGCCCTGAGTGTGGCCGCGGGTGGACGGGATGGGTTCTCCCCTCCACCCGCATTAGTTTGGCCAGCCGCGAGGGAGCGGCGTCCGCGTGTGCCGGACGCCGCCTAAAGAGAGGTCAATTTGAGACGGAGCCCGCACCAGGAGCGGGCCGGCGCTGGGAGGGGTCCAGAAGGAGATAGCTACCTGGACCCCTCCTAAACTGGAAGCGCAAAGAGGGCACACCTTGTGGTTTTAGTCGGTTCGAGTCCGACACACCGCCCCGCCGAACGAGAGCCCCGGCGGGGTGACGGTCCGAGGGGATTTCCACACGTAAAAAAAAAAAAAAGGCGTTTATATATGTTATATTGAGCTTGAGCTCTGGCTACCGCTACCGCTTTTTTTGCCTTTTTCTTCCACTCTTTATATTCCTTCATTTTGACTTCCTTCATTCTCACACAGACCTTTTCATTTTTCCACGCTTTAAAGGCATCCTTCTTTTCTTTTAGAGCTTTCTGTACCTCATCACTCCACCACCATGTATCTCTTTCAATAATGCCTTTTCCTTTTGTTTCCCCAAGTACTTCTCTCGCTATCTTTCGTATATAATTTGCCATTTCACTCCACCATCCATCCACAGACTTATCTAGCCTCGCATTCATTTCAATCATTTTTTCTACCACCTTTACCTTAAAGTTACTTGCATACTCTTCTTTCTCTAACATTCGCCACCTGATTCTTGGAGAAGGTCGGTTCTTCCTACTCTTACTCAAACTCTTCCATTTGACCTCCATTACCAGCAATCTATGTTGCGATACTACGGGTTCCCCGGGCACCACTTTGCAGTCTCGGACACAAACCAACTTACTTCTTTTTATAAGAAAGTAGTCGATCTGTGTCGCGTGGCTACCACTTTTATACGTGATCAGATGTTCGTGACGTTTTTGGAACCATGTGTTAACTATTGCCAGGTCAAACGAAGAGGAAAACTGGAGCAGAGACTCACCATCAATGCTTCTACTTCCGAACCCCCTTCCTCCATGTACTCTTTCATAATCCTCATTCGTTGTTCCCACATGACCATTAAAATCTCCACCTATCAAAAGTTCCTCACTTTCAGGGATACCTATCAAAACCATGTCAAAATCGGCCCAAAATTTTTTTTCACTTCATCCTTGCATCCAGCTTGAGGTGCATACACGCTAACAATATTCATAATTACGCTCTCCCATACTAATTTTAGTACTATTATTCTATCGTTCACTCTCTTTACATCCGTCACACACTCTTTCAGGGCACTATCCAATACTACACCCACTCCATTTCTCTTCCCATCACTTCCGCAGTAATAAAACTTGTACCCCTCTACTATCTCTCTTGCTTTCGTACCCTTCCATTTTGTTTCTTGCAAGCATGACACGTTTATTCTTCTTCTTTTTAACACATCTGCTAGCTCTCTCGCTCTTCCAGTCATACTCCCTACATTCCAACTTGCATACCTCAACCTCACCTCTCGGGCTTGCTTCCGCCTCGGCTTGTGCAACAACCCTTGTCCACTTATTCGCGTAGCCGGGTGCTGCTGCCGCGCGTCGCCTACGGGGTACGCCCTAGCACTGTCGCACTCAATTTGTATCATACTATACTGCATTAAAATGGTTTTGGCTAATTAATTTTATGGCCCGGCCGCCTGCCTGTCGCCAACCCTCCTTGGGAATGTAGTCGTTTATACTATAGGGAAGGGAAAAAAGGAAACATCGGGGGTGAGAGGATTGGATGAGAGAGGAAAATTAGGGTGGGGGAGTACTAGAATGGGAGACAGGACTTAGACTGCGGTATGTACCAATATCCAGCGGTTGAAGAGGCCCTGGTGGCCTTCCTGACTGACCTTCATGACAGCTAGGATTGCAACTTTCTACTGCTGAATCGGTACCGCTACCTTTAATATGCCGTAATTTTTCTTTCAGCTCGCTTTTGCATTCGATATAAAGCTCTTCGACATAATCATACAAATTGTTTTTAGTAATAAATATATGTAAATAATCCGAACTATGAAGTTCTGATTTCTTCACACTACCTATAATGCTATTGTGATTTGAACCTAATAGCGATCATTGTGTTTCGAAAGTTTCTAATCTAGTGTCTATGTGAGAAACTGTTAGACGGTCCTTGGGCGAATTTTTAAAATTAGATCTAGATTTGATCATTTTTTCCTTTATATCTTCTTATATATTGTTATAGGACTCCATTTTTTTGTTAGGCTATATTAAAATATTATAGGCAACAAAGGCAAATTTTTCTAAGTCTCAACTTAAGTGGCACACAACACTTTAAATATTTTAAGTTTAAATTGCATAAAATTTCTAAGCCTTGACACAAATCAATGAAATTTTTCTAAGTGTTTCAATTTATTTCTACTGAGACCAAAATAGGGCGTAGGTTCCCCGTCCGAACAGGTTTTCGCTTAAAACTAACACAAGTCTAAAACTACTTATTACTAAACTAAATTCTTAAAACTAACACAAATTAAATACTAATCTATAAGCTATAAGTCTTTAAGGTTCTCCACTTTTGAATTTGAATTTTACCAGTTTAAATCTTCTTTACTATAAGGTTGAAATTGTACTCACAGTTTTTTTGCACTGACACTTGCCTCACCACAGATGTCGCTTCACCTTCAGACTCCAATACCGGCCGTAGTCCTGTAGCGCCCTCTGTGACGTCCTCGCCACGAACTCCCGACTATGCTTTGTGCCTTGTTCTCGTGTTCCTCCAGATGACTACAGCCTTCTGACCGCCGTTGTCTTCTGGTACCACCCTTCTAAGCTCCAGGCACAAATTTGTTATGCGAAAATGAATTTGATGGTTACGCCATCTATGGAGCTAGGTCACATTTTAGTTTTGATTTTGTTCACATTTTTAAAACCAAACACCTTCTCTTTTGCTTCTTTTTTATGTTAGAGAGGGTAGACGAGCATACAGGTTACCTGATGGAAAGTGACCATCGCCGCCCATGAACACTGCAACTCAAACGCATTGCCGGCCTTTTAGGAAAGAGTACGCTATTTTCTTGAAGGTTTGAAGATCGTATCGGTCCGGAAATACCGCAGACGATAACTCGTTCCACAGATTGGTAGTAGTAGAGCGAGTACTGGAGCGCCAATTATCCAGGTAATGAGGATGAAAATTTTGCCGTGTGGAACGATGGTGGAAATTTGCGGCTGGTATTAGTCCGAACAATTCCTCGGAGTAATCTCCATGATATATGCCGTAGAGAATGCAGAGTGAAGCCACATCTCTACGTGACGTCGAGGGATCGAGCCGATTGGAGATGTTTGGGCTATCGATTCGAGTCGTGAGAAGCTGGTACTGAGGTGCCCCTGTTCTCACCTCTATAATGAGAACAGTATTCCATATGCGGACTGACTTGCGCCTTATGGAGCTGAAGGCTGTAAAATACTGCCTAGATCTATTCGAGCGCACCGAGCTTCTTCGAGGCCAATTTGACCTTACTCTCTAAGTGACCCCGAAACTGGATTTCGCTAGATATGTCGATGCACCACCTACCGGTGGCTATGTTGGGCTCGAACCGACTAAAAACCACACGCCGTCTCGGGTACCAGTAGCCGGGCAACCAGGTGTACCCTAGAAAGGAAATCCCTGGTACCCCGACGTACCTCGAGCCATCTACGGCGGGTAGATGTGGTGAACTCCCATGTTCCCTGTGTGGGAACTCCCTGTTCCCTTGGGTCTCCCAAAAGGGCGCACGCGCTTGGCAGCGCGTCTCGCCGCCACCACGACCTGCTTCTGCTAGGGTGACTGATGGTGACAGATTACCTGTCACCCCCAGGCCTGCGCTTATGGAGGACGGAGGTCGTTCTGCAACCTCCGGCGCCTGAGCCGCCTGCCGTATCCGGCCCGTGCCCAGGCCTGGCGGGCCGGGAGAGTTCTAAACCTCTCCCGGTACCGCTCCGCCATGTCCTTCCCAAGCATAACTCGCTTATAGAAGGAGACGGCTGAGTTCCAAGCACTCTCGCTCCGCACCATGGCCGCAATCATGTTACCGAGCGATCATGTTACCGAGCCCGATATGTCGATGCTTAGGATTCCTATTTAATACGACAAATGGTATCTTTCGTGCGCTGAACGCACAGACCTGTGTCTTTTTTGGGTTGAACTGGACTAGATTTAGTCGGCCCCAATCTGAAACCTCTGCTAAGGAAGTTTCAATTTCAGAAACAAGTTTGTTTAGACTCTCGATGACGTTTTCCCGAGAAATATTGGGGCGGCCGGTATAAAAGGCATCTCCCGTGCTATCATCTGCATAGCGATGGATGCTACTAGTTTGCAACATGTCATTGATATGCAGAAGAAACAGTGTGAGTCAGCCCACAGCCTTGTGGGACACCAGCATTTACGAATTTCAAGTCGGAGTATGCACCGTCGACAGCGACCTTAATGCTTCTGTCCACAAGGAAACTGGTGACCCAATTACACCAGGGCCAGGTCAGAGCGGTCACCTTTTTTAAGGATCGGGTGTACAAACGCTACCTTCTAGGAGTTCGGGACGACTCCTTGGGAGTAGGAGAGACAAAAAGGAGCGTTAAAACCGGTGCCATCTCCGGAGCACACATCTTCAACACGACAGGAGGGATTCCATCTGCTGGGCTGGCATGGGCTGCCCTGCATGGGCTGTGGTGTATAGAGCACGCCAATATATAACCATGTACGAGTATTCATTTAGTCAGAATGTTAACCTTTGACAATTAGCACGTATTCTCAAGACACATCTATTTCTTAAAGTCCGAACCGTACATGGTGACCCTGCCAGGATCGTCTCGGGTTACGCGCTGTGTTTAAAGTTGCACTGCAACACGATCATCATGTGGAACATTACAACAGTGTCATTATTAATTAAATTTACTAGAGACGAAATATTGTTTAGAAGCGGTGTTCATAATTTTTTTGTAAGAATAGGGAAACAGAAATCTAAACCAGAAAAAGTCATAATCGACCAAACTGCCCAAATAAAAAAGAAGTGGCATTTCACCTTAGCACGCTGAACGTTATACTTACTACGATTTTGATCGAAAGGTTATCAGAAAGCGCAAAACTTTGACTTTCACAATATTATGATAACTGCTTATCGATGACATGAAAAAAGTTGAGTACTGCGTTTCATTCGCAATTGGTTCGTACTAAACAGTAGGTACTCCGATTCAATTGATAATTTTGGCAAAACATTAGAACAGGTATTTACAGATTTGACGATATCGCAGGCCGACGGTGACCAAAGCGCCTACAAGGTTTTAAAACCGATTAATGAAAAACTAGCGGTAAAATGTTTCACCGACGGACTACGGAATCAGAAATTAAGTGTTATACTTTCAGCTAGGAATTACTCTTCATTAAAGGACGCGAGAAGAGCAGCTAAGGACGAAGTAATTTCGACAGTTCAACACGAGTCAGAGATGTCTATGTATCGAGGACGATCCGGTAAAAATAATAATCGTATTCAAGGTCGTGGCAGGTTCCGAGGTGGTCACAGAGGTAGTAATGCTGCCATGAGGCCCGCTCATCAATTCCATAACTAACCGGAGCATTCTCGCAGTTTTGTAAGGACAGGTCAAGGACGCCATCCATGGCGAGGCTACCACAATAGAGGTAAATATAGCAATTATTATAATTCACGTCCGAGAGGCAATATTAATAATATCTGTATGTTTGATGTAACTAAGGATACTTGTTTAATACAGCAAAAACAGACGGGAAATGATTTAAACTTACAAGAATTTTCTCGATTCTAACATATTAAATTTTCGAGATAACTACAATAATTCAGTAGAAATATTCGTCAAAAATAATAACTACCGATGGCTTATAGATACAGGCGCCACAATATCAGTCGTGAAATATGAAACAGTAACTTGGTTGAACATTCCAATCCATAACAATCATTCCATTACTATAAATGGTATCGGAGGACAGTTAGCAACAGAAGGTTTTGTTTACATTGCCCTTTCTATGAATGATAGTGAACTCTCGCATAAATTCCACGTACTACGAAACTTGACATATGTACATGACGGCTATTAGGGTTAGATTTTCTACTTAAATATAATACAAACATAGACTTGGAATTGAATACAATTACTTTTATTTTAGATCATTCTCAATCGTTATGTTTACCGTTACATTTAGTTAAATTGGGTAAGAATACTTATTTGACGATCGCATCTCGTTGCGAAAAAATTGTTTATATTGAAACGAATCAAAGTGAGGAATGTATGGTTGTACCGAATGAACTTTGTAAAGGTGTTTATTTAGCGGGAGGTATGCATGCCCAAAAATGGTGAAATACCAATACAAATATTAAATTATGATGTGATGAAGTATGTGAGAGGTACCGATAATGTTGTTGCAGATGCATTATCGCGTATTTGTGTGACAAGGAATGAATAAAAAAGATGAGTGAACGTATTATATCTTTTTTTTTTTTTTTTTTTAACGTGTGGAACCCCGCCGGGGCTCTCTTTCGGCGGGACGGTGTGCCCTCTTTGCGCTTCCAGTTTAGAAGGGGTCCAGGTAGTTATCGCCTTCTGGACCCCTCCCAGCGCCGGCCCGCTCCTGTTACGGGCTCCGTCTCAAAATTTTCCTCTCTCTACGCGACGTCCGGCACACGCGGACGCCGCCCCCTCGAGGCTGGCCAACTAATGCGGGTGGAGGGGAGAACCCATCCCGTCCACCCGCGGCCACACTCAGGGCGGCATGAGGCGCAGGTGAGCGCGCCTCCGCCGCCCGGTTCGCCGGCGGCGGATCAGGTCCGAGTGGAGGTCGTCCTCCCGGGCCTTCTCCGCCGAGTCCTCACTGCAGTCGCAGTGGTGGCAGGCGGGACTCGATTCCCTCCTAGCGACCGAGTACAGGTACTTTCCGAAGCAACCGTGCCCGGAAAGCACCTGCGTCAGCCGGAAGGTAAGGGTCCCGTGCTGCCGCCCTGCCCACTCGGCGATGACCGGCTGGAGAGCCTCCACGGCGGTGAAGTCAGCGCGTGGAGTCTCCAGCCGGAACGACCATCTCACCATGGTGGCTCGGTGAGCGGCTTCGCGCCACTCGCGCACGTCTTCGGGCGGAGGGCGAAATCCGGAAGTCAGCCACTCGCCGATAAACTTCAGCGAGCACTTCCGCCTCCAAATCCCACGGGGGTGTTCCGGCCAAGGCGCAAGCCGCCTCGGTGGACACCGTGCGGTATCCGCGTATGGCTCTGACCGCCAATATCCTCTGGGGGCGCCAGAGGCGCGCCCTATTCGAAGCGGTCAGAGACCAGACCAGACCAGAGACCCACACCGGTGCATCATACAGCGCCATGGACCGGACAACCCCCGCGTACAGCCGCCTCGTGGGAACACTGGCCCCGCCCAAATTGGGCAAAAGTCGCCCTAGGGCGGAGGCAGTGTCCACCAGCTTCGGAACAATCTGTCGGAAGTGCTCGTCGAAGAGCCACCTACCGTCTAGGACCAGACCCAGGTACCTCATCTGGGCCCGGACCGGTACGAGGACCGAGCCGACCTCGATTGAGGCGCCGGCGGGTGGACCACAACGGGCCCATGAAATGATAGGGCCTCCGTCTTATCCAGGGCCACCCCTAATCCCAACGCCTCAATGCGCCCGACCACCTGGGAAACTCCCGTGGCGGCCAGGCGCGCCGCCTCCTGGAAGTTAGCCCAAGGGCCGTGAGTAAGGTGTCATCCGCGTAGCAGATTACACCCAGCCCGGGGGGGGAGACGCCCTCGTAGGGCCCAGTCGTACCCGATGTTCCACAGGAGAGGTCCTAGGACGGACCCCTGCGGAACACCGCACGACATGGCCCTGCGTCTCAAGACGCCATCTCGGTCCTCGTACATGACGGTTCGCTCCTCAAGATAGTCTGCCACCAGCCGCCTCAGGTACTCTGGCACTCCGTGGTAGCGGAGCGCTTCCCTGATGCAGCTGAATGGCAGACTATTGAAGGCGTTGGCGATGTCCAAGGACACCGCCAACACCACTCCGCCGCAGCTCACGGCCTCCTCGGTCACGGCCCTAAGGCGCATTACGGCATCGATCGTCGAACGCCCCTCTCGGAAACCGAATTGGCCGTCCGACCGATCGGGGCCAACCTCGCAAAGGTGCCGGACGATGCGGGCAGAGAGCACCCTCTCAAAAAGTTTACCCGCCTCGTCCAGCAACACGATAGGCCTATAGGCCGCGACCGATTTGGCAGGCCGTCCCGGCTTCTGCAGCAGGACCAGCTTCCCGCAATTCCAGCGCTCAGGGAAGCATCCGGACGCCAGGCTAGCGTCCAACACTTCCCTGAGGTGGTCCGACATGTAGTCGAGGGCTCGGGCCATCACTCGGGCTGGAACCCCCTCCGGCCCGGGGGCGGTGTTCTTGGATCGAATCCGTAGAACAGCCGCCCCCAACTCCGATTCCCTGACGGGCGGAACATCAACCTCGCTGCATCCGTCGCCTCCGGCTGATGCAGCCATCGACGGGGGTGTGTGCTCCGCCCGCTGCGGGAATAGGCCCTCGACCACTTCCTGCAGGAAGCTGGGCTGGAGAGTCTCCGTAAGGGGGGGGGGCCGACGTGCGGAGCTTTTGAAGGGCGACCCCAGGGGTCTCGCTCGAGACTCTCCAGCATCTCCTCTCTACTCACATCCTTGGTGCGGCTGATGGCCAGCCTCAGAGTTTTCCGAGCTTCTCGGTACTCCTCATTAAGCCGGTCCACCTTCTCACCGACCCCGCGGTGACGTCGCCGACTACGGGTGAGGGACCTCCGGGCACGTACACAGGCCGCACGGAGGTCCGCCAACTCCTGGGACCACCAGTAGACCTCCTTCCTTGGAGGCCGACAACCACGAACGCGGGGCATGGCCGCATAGCAAATCTGCGTAATCGCATCGCAGAAGCGACCAGCCCCCATGTCGACCTCCTTGGTCGGGGCCTGCGGAGACAGCCAAGAGTGAACAATGGCCGCCTCCTCCAGTAGGTCCCTGTCGTGCTTGGCAACAGCCCACCGCGGGAAGCGGGAAGGGCGCCGGGCCGCGTGACCCCTACTGGGGTCCTGGGACCGGGAGAGCTCGAATCGGATGTACAAATGATCCGAGAGCGTCTCGACCTCTTCCAGGACACACCAGTTCCTTACTCGTGCGGCGACTGCAGGGGTAGCGAACGAAAGATCCACTATCGACCCCCCCTGCTGTCGCACGCACGTGTTGGTGGAGCCCCTGTTCAGCAAATAGAGGCCCACCGATGCCGCCCACTCCTCGACGGCTTCGCCCCTGGCGTCCGTCGCAGGGGAACCCCACGCAATGAACTTTGCGTTGAAGTCCCCCAGCACGAGGACGTGCCCAGACACTAGTCACCGCATCGAGGCCTCCAAGTTGTAAAGGAAGACCTCGAAGTCGTTCAAACTCCGGTTAGGGGAGAAATATACAACATAAATGGATCTGCGGTCTAAACAATATTGGAGGTAAGATACTTCTCAACACTACCATTGATAACCCGCGCACTTGTATTTATACAACAAAACATGCGTGTACTACCTTAATGACCGAGTTCTGTTCCAGAGACCTTACCTCTATTAGGAACCCTCATCAAACCTGCCTGACGTGGTGATAGCATCAGCCTACTTGCCGGGCGATGCCGACATCCCCACTCCGAAGCTGGCTGCGCTGGAACACCACTGCGAGCGCGAGGCTCTGGAGCTGATCATCTCTGCCGACACCAACGCGCACCATGCGCTGTGGGGCAGCAGGAGCAACAACCGGAGAGGTGAGGAATTTGTATCGTTCCTATTATCAACTAACCGTAACATTATCAACGTGGGCTCGGAGCCGACATTTGTCACATCCAGGGCCCAAACTATAATTGATCTTACATTAGCAAGTGAGCACGCATCGCAACACATTTCGAACTGGCATGTTTCGAACGAAGCATCGTGCTCAGACCATCGCTGGATCAAATTTAACTTTGAAATGAAACTTAAACTACCCGATCCCCTACGGAATCCCCGCACGATGGACCGGAAACGGTATGAACATCTTACTGCGGAGAATTTGCGAAGCATCAACCCAACATACGCTCCGGGGACTGTTAAGGACATTGACAGTCATGTTGTCAACCTTACACAGATACTGATCGATTGCTTTGAACAAACATTTCTTTCACTTTCACTTTCCACACCCAGAACTGGACCACAAAACAAACACCAATGGTGGGGTCCGGAACTGGAAAGACTACGTCGTAAAGTGAGAAAGTTGTTCAATAAAGCAAAAAACTCGCGATTAGACCAACATTGAGATGCCTACACGCAGGCTCGACAACAATATAAGAAGAGAATCAGAACCAGGAAAACTGAGTGCTGTAGAAACTTCTGTACTAACATAGAGAACAACAACCAGGCTAATTAATAGAGTCAAAAGCATACTGTGTAGTGGAGGCGAACACAATCTTGGCTCACTGAAGAAGCCTGATGGTGAGTATACCAAAACAGACTCGGAAGCCTCAGAGCTGTTATTAAAAACACACTTCCCTGGATGTCGCATATCAGATGCGATGGAAAAATGGGAAGACAGATGGGAAAACGGACCTGTGAAGCACACAACCGGAGGTGGAAAAACTCACCCGGCTGCAGACAGTTCAAACTGGTGCTGAATCAAGTCACACCACGACTCACCTGCAGATTGATCAGTCTTAGCAGACCGGAAATCAGAATGGTTGTCGGAACTATTACAGGACATCTAGCCCTGAACCAACAACTAGTCATAATCAATGCGACGGACAGTCCCCTGTGCAGGGGATGTCTGGAAGCTGAAGAAACGGCCATCCACGTAGTCCTGGAATGCGAGGGAGGGGCCACACAACGGGCAAGTATCATTCCTGATATAAAGTCGCTCCTAGATGCCTGTGAACGCCCCAGGAGGCTTCTGCGCTTCTGGAAGGAGCTTGGCTGGCTCACCTAGTCAACCAATCTTCGACGCATAAAGGACCACTCTGAGTCTACCTGCGGAAACCGAAGCCCACAACCAATACCAATAATACACCATAAATGGTGATTCCCCCCCAATATCCAGTACCCTTGTCTCTTAGCGACAAGGGCGGGGAATGAGCCGCCGTGGAGCCGACGACTGCCACGGAGCCGTCTCGGTCACCCATCCAGTTTGGACGGGGAGGGACAAAATAGGGCTCCGCGACTACGGCAACACCTATCGACCACTGTGCCATGGTTTGCAGGAAGAGATCCTGCGCCACAGCACAGTGGTTCAGATTCGTCTGGACCATTAAGTTGGAGACTTGATCCATTACTGGATCGTCTCTACAACCTCCTCCATGGGCGTCGGCGTCGACGCAATATTGACGTCGGTAGTAGCCTGGGTCGGCAGGCTAGACCCCGGCGTTTGCCGAGAAGCGCGGGGAGGCTTGCAGCCCCCCTGCCCCATGATGCGATTGGCGGGCTTTTTACCCGCCTCACACACCGGGCAGTTGGGGGCGGCAGAGGACTCTGCCGCCTTGTGCCCGGGTTAACCGCAGCGGAAGCATAATCCGCTGCAGTCAAAACAGCTCTCGCACTTGGTGCGAGTGTGTCCCGCGGCTAGGCACTTGAAGCATCTCATCGGCCTCGCGGCCAGAACCGTGATTCTGGCATTAACGAAGCCGACGAGAATGCTTCCGGCGTCGCCCAATACTTTGGCCGACGCCACGGGACCGAGGCCTCCCGGGCCCGGACGGACGGTGCCGACTCTGATGGTGTCCGCGGTGCACCCAGTCTTCTCCATGACTGCATCGCGGACATCCTTCGACGTTGTAGAGTCGTCCAGGCCCGAGATGGGCAGTTCCGCGCATTTGGTGGGCTTGGCGATCTTCACACCGTCCGTGGTGGCGAAAATTCCTACCTCATTCTTTCTCAGTACCGCCCAATCGGTCGACTGGCAGAGAATGCCTTAGGCATTAAGTCCGCCGATGCATGTACTTGTTCAAAAAGTTAAAAAATAAAAAATCCCCCGCAGCTTCTCGGCGAATTTGACGGCCGTCGTCGCGCCTTCAGCCCCAGGGAACTCGAAAACCCGAGCTCTCTGGGCGTCTGGGCGCGGCGCAACCTCATCCCTGCTGCCCCGAACTCAGCGGCGAGACCAGGCCGGGCCCCCTTGAAGAGGGCCGCATACGTCAGCCCGCCACTGGCCGCCTCCGGCGACAACGTAACTACTACAGCCGCGGTTTATGGCGGCTGCAGCTTCCGTGGCCTCTGTTTAGAGGCCGTTGCCACCGGTGGTGAAGGCTGGGCTTGGGCCGCTTTTTGGGCAGCCCTTCTAGCTCGCCTTCGGGACTTCTTTGAGCCCCTCGCCTCCTGCCAACCCTCGTTGGAGGGGGCAGGTGCGGAGGGGCCCGGCAGGGATGTCGGAGTGGGGAGCGGAGGGAAAGCCACTCCACTCCTCGGCGCCGCTTTAGGCCTCGTCTTGGCCGGCATCTGGGCCGGCGCCTTGGCCAGCGCCTTGACTGGCGCCTTAGCCGGCGCCTTGACTGGCGCCTTGGCCGGCGCCTTGACTGGCGCCTGGGCCGGTGCCTTGGCCCCCCTCCTCGGCCCTTGGGGACCCGGTGGAGTCGGAGCCGACGCCGACGCCGCCGCCGCGTAGGAGATGCGGCCTCCCACAACTGGGAGCGCAGTCGGAGCAGCGGCCTTAGGCCGCTGAGACGACGCGAGCGGGGGGCGCACAACCGGCGCAGGGGGCAGTCTCGCCTCCAGACCGGCCAGATGGCCGTTCATCATACGCCCAACTGCGTCAAGAATTGCCCGCAGTTGGGCGTCAGGTACCCCTGAGGTGGTTGTAGGGACAGGCTGGAACGTGGACGGGGCCTCCCGCTCGGGGAGGTTCGCCCGGAAGCGGGCGAACTGAGCGCTCAACTCGTTCACCTGCTCCGTCAGCCTGTCATTGGCCATCTGTAGGCGAGACACGTCGCCTACTAGGCCCTCCATGACCTCCGACACAGCGGAGGAGGAGTCTCTAAGGGCCCTCACAAAAGAGCCCAGGTTTACCGACTTGGTGGCTACCTTGTGGATGATAGCCACAGCCGCTCTCGCCCTCTCCTGCACAGACACG
Organism: Arctia plantaginis; assembly: GCA_902825455.1. NCBI lineage: Eukaryota > Metazoa > Arthropoda > Insecta > Lepidoptera > Erebidae > Arctia > Arctia plantaginis. The sequence goes on from CADEBD010000395.1 coordinate 96,358, forward strand.
GGAGCCCGGGGGGCATCTCCCTCCACCGGCTCCCGAATCTTGAGCAGGAGATCTGCGATCTCCTCCTCCGCTACGGCTTTGCCGTCCGCTCGGACACGCCTGTAAGACTCCGTCCCACGCTTGCGACTCCCAGTGTCGCGGAGTTCAACATCCATAGCACGGTACTATTATAATACAGTACTGTAACTCGGCCGCATGATAGAAATAAATGCCTACAGCCACGCGGTACGTAAACATGCGTTAGGGCTGCCCGTCTCCAGCATTTTAATTATATTTGCCTACTTTCTGTTTCTCTTTAGATTTGTGATTGTAAGTATCCTTTTTATATAAATAAATGAAATACTTTGTATATTGAATAGGAAGTGTTCAATAAAAATGCGTGTTATTTTTTGATTGGTAGATTTAATTATTTTATTTTCTTTCTGCATTGGCGGAGTTCAAGTTTCAATTTTCTTTTTCTTGGAGTGTTGCTAGAGAGACTCGTTGAGGTTTGAGCAAATATTTCATTTGTTGCATTTTCAGTCTGTGTACTATTTTCATTTCCTACCAACGGAGCAGTTTGGGTTTGTTTATCTTCTTTTAGAGATACTCCTGGATCAGTACTAGCTAAGCTTGGCAGCATCAACAATGGTAGGGCATTCTTTTTTAAAAGTTTTCTATTTGATTAATGTAATACATCCTCCAAATTAAAATGTTTTTCACAAACTTGGTAGGAACTAAAGTTAGGTTTGTTTTCCAAATCATCTCGCCCGATCAGTTGCAGCCATTGAAGACGTCTGAAAAAAAATATACATGTGACACTCTCGGAGACTGCCACGGTAAAGCTATTGCATAACATTTTTTTTTTAAAGAAAATAATCTGCGTGGTGTCAGGTATTTTTCGTTAGGTTTTGAGAATTTCTTGATTCGGTCACCGCGCCGCGGCGCGCTCAGAGCCCGCGATAAAAGCTATGCAATAGCTTAAAAATCCTTCTATACAATAAAAAAATGTGCTTTCTCCTTACACGTTACAAAACTCCAATCCTTAGAAACTCCAACACCTACCTACTCAACTAGAATGCAAGAAACAGCTGACGAGTAAGTAACTTTTTATCTCAGCTTATTAACGTCTCCATAAATTAGGTACCTACCTACAACTCAAAACAAAAATTCTTTGGTCACCAATTACCTAATTAATTATTAAAAAGCTGAACAGCTGACTACGAATGTTTTAAAATCACAACCCTCAAACATCTAAATCTATACGAATATTATAAAGCTGAAGAGTTTGTTTGTTTGTTTGTTTGAACGCGCTAATCTCAGGAACTACTGGTCCGATTTGAAAAATTCTTTCAGTGTTAGATAGCCCATTTATCGAGGAAGGCTATAGGCTATATATCATCACGCTAAGACCAATAGGAGCGGAGCACCAATGAAGAATGTTTCAAAAACGGAGATAATTTATTACTATTGAGAGACGCAGAGGAAGTTGCGCGGGTCAGCTAGTATTATATATGAGTCTAGCTGTTGTTGATAATACCGAGAAAATGAAACCAGTTTTTAGTGGTATATGTTGTTATAGTAGCAGCAGAAACACTTTGTGAAAATTTCGAAAACTATCTAATGACACACAGACGGTAAAAAATTGTTTCTAGTATTTTCATACACACAGATAATAAACAAATATTATTAAAAATAAAATACCACGTCTTTACTTTGAATTACCTATGCAAAGTAACAAAACACACATGCACCGAAGTTTTAACACGACCGTAAGTAGGTAGGTACCTACTGTATCATGATTCATTCAGAACCGCATATAACTACCTATTTTACTCGTCTTAATAACTTTCCGTTACTCTATTCGCTTTATTAATCCAAACACCTTTTTTTTCGTAAGATAAAAGGAAATACTTATCCATTAAAAAGACACACATTATGTACCTACCTACTAGTAAGTAAAATTATTTTATAGTCTTACCTTTCAGAGTTTCCAGGTAATTTAAAAAAACTTATGTCTGGATGCGTTATTGACGAATTCATACAACCAAAAACAGCACAATATTTCCTACTCGTCATATTAACTGATTTTTAGAGAAAAAATCGCGCGGTTATTGTTAAAAAAAACAACACACCGTCCGTTCGACACTGCGGTACAGCCGTGACTGTCTGCGCCCCGAGCGCACCCCGAGATCGAGGCGCGTATGTATAGCTCGCGTTTCGCCCGTTTGTATGAAGTTGGAGTACTGTATTATAATTGTACCGTGTCCATAGCGTCCAGTGCGTCAATCGACACATTGGAGCCACCGTCTCATGAAGCAGCGGACCGGGAACGAAGACGCTCCGATGTCCTTCGGCTCCCAGCTTTTTCCTCGCGTTTTCTTCCTCGCGGTCCGGGCGTTTAAGCCAAGAACCTCGCCCCCGATCATAGCCGTGAGACTTGACCACAGCGCTCTTCTCGGGATTACGATATGCCGACAGTGACAGGGAGACTACGTCCCCCTGCCTGCTCGGTGGTAGTGTCAATACACGCCGAGCCCGTCCTCCTTTCTCCACCGCTATCAGCGGAGAAACTGGCCCCTACAGGGCCCCACCTTCTGGTTTTTTATCGAGGTTTCCTCCTCCATGCTCCGAAGAGCGAAGAGCCAGCAGGGCAACCGGCAGACACGCCCACCCTGCTGGACCAGGCCTTGCCCGAGAGCCGATAAACGGCTTCCTCTTCTGCTAGAATATTAGCCGCTGGCGATAATCCTCTCCTCCAAGTGTACAAGGAGAAAACAGTGCCATAGCCAGCGTTTCCAGGGTGCACCCTGGCGTAGCACCCCTCTAGCGTAGCACCCCGAACGTATTATATCTGTCCTAACGCAAGCGCAACGGAAAAAGTTAAATGAAAGTCATGAAAATAATTCGGAAAATAAGGTCTCAGACGATTCAAGGACTGATCACCCAAGAGTCGTTAAAGTCCTTAGAAAATCTAAAACGAATACTGAGGTTTTGTGTTTAAGTATAGACGAATGGGATAAAT
>CADEBD010000397.1:0-100339 GCA_902825455.1 Arctia plantaginis
AAACCGTGATATAATTTTGATTAAAAGTAGCAATAATTGCCATGTCTGGTGACCTCACTCACTCAGTGAAAAAACAATGAAACATTTGCTTAACACCAGTTTTCTGTGAGGTTGTGGTATCACTCTCATATGGGCTGAAACATTCTCTTACTCTTTCTTTGAATTTTTCTAAAGAAAACGTGAAGTAAATGAATAAGTAACCGTCGTCCTGTATGTCATCAAAAATAAACAAAGCAAGACCTTTTGGTGCTTACATACTTGAAGAATTGCCTGAATTGCCATGCCTGTTAAATTACCTAAGTATAATAGAACTTTGTCATTATACATTTCATTATGTTAGTATAATGTCAAAGTCATGTCAAAGCAAAATGAGGTACACATGTTTTTCTTTCAGTTGCTCTGTTAGATGTTTTTTTTTTACAATCTTAATATTAAGCAGGTTAGTAAACTGTTTTGTCACATTATTATTAAATAATGCATATTGTGGCGTCGTGTGTGAGCGTATATTATTAATATTTATGAAATAAATCATAATTTTAATACACTAATACTGTACGTTCTATTTCCATGCGTTCTAACAATTCGCATCAACGCATGATTGCAGTTAACGACAATTATTTCGGTAAGTAACATGTAAATTGATCATAATTTTACTAATATACCACGACAGAAATAACCATTCCGTTTATTAATTCCACAAGTCTCATTCATTTTTAACAATACTTTATAAAAAACCGTTTTGTATATTTTAAAACCGTAATTCTCTCACACACTGCGTCGCATTTTCGCAATTTGACAATTAATTATAATATATGTCTATGTCGATCGCTTTGTTGTTTACCGCGTTACCAATTGTTATTGCTATCGCATGCGGCGAAGTGTGTGACCTGCCTAACGGTCGCTTACATTTTACAAGCAAAAAATCCAAGTAAGTATCCCATAACTCACACGTAAAATTCAAATTAAGAAAATAAATACTAGTTCAGAAATATCTATCTATATCTATCAAATATTTGCTATTGATTAAAATCTTGTAGATTTTAAATATTTTTATATTCCTTTAATTTATCACGAAACGTTGCCGAATATATCACGAAATACATGATTATATAAATTTGTGCATTTGTGCTCTTCATACTTTCTTATCTACTTTACAGGCATGGGTAAGGAAGTGGAAAATCTTATCCTCGAAAACAACGAGCTGTTAGCTACGAAGAATGCGTTAAATGTTGTGAAAGACGACCTTATAGTGAAGGTTGATGAGCTTACTGGAGAATTGGAAATCTTGAGAGAAGAGGTCAGCAACCTTAGTTCAGCTAGGGAGAAACTAAGAGATAGAGTGACCGAGTTGGAGGAGGAAGTCCGGCATTTGAAGGTGAGTCAAAGTGCAGAAGCAGCCACAAAAATAAATATCTATTGACTACGTTAAGCCACATTCCTTAACTTTACATTATTCAAATTTGCCTCTGTCGCAACATTTGTTCTTAGTTTATGTGTCCTATCTTTACACTACGTCTCTGCAGAGTTTATGGCACAAAAACTAATAACATACACATAAACTTGAGGGAGGACACTCAAACTTCCATAATCCGGCCCTTGCGGCAACGGTTACAAGACCCTCCTTGGCCCAAGGTAAGGTAGTTTAAATACCTATAAACCTCTGTATATATAGATATATATATATATAAAATAACCTTACCTTGTGCCCCTTGACCTTGTAGGGGGCCCTTGAATCTATATCTATATGGAGCCCATTTGTCGTCTGGCTAGGCTGTAAGAACTTAAAGCACTTAGTTCATTACTATGTGGCAGGAGACGGTGAGCACTAACGCGGGTGGTGGCGAAAATGAAGATGAGGCAGATGTCCCCATGGCTCAGCGACGAAGATTTACTCGGGTCGAGATGGCCAGGGTACTAATGGAACGGAATCAGTACAAGGTGAGCCTAAGTCTTTAAAACTTTCATTCCTTATATATTCTTGAAAGGAACATGAGTAGCGCATTAACGTGTCATCTATATTTACTGAATATTGAAATACTCTGCACTATTGAAAAAGATATTCGTAAATATTTTACATGTTATCTATTTCCACTTCTCTCACTTCAGGAGCGCTGTCATGGAGCTCCAAGATGCCTGTCCGCTGGACAGAGATGGTGCGTGCCAGCCGAGTCGATACCACAATGGATAAGAAGAATAAACAAAGCATATGGAAGTTTTTTAGTAATCTCTTCAGGTAATTACAACGGAAAGGCTCGTACATATTTAACAGATGGTTTGCCATAGACTTAGTAAATGTAGAACATCTTATATGTTTTTACTTTTCTGTAGTGGTAGTTATTTGAAGTAAATTAGTTAATATGTTACTAACATTGGACTGGCCGACTTCCGCTTGATTCCTGCACTATAAAGAAACAATTATGTCTCATTGTTAGTAAACTATTGTGCAACCATCTTGGCAACCAAGTACATAGAATTGTCTATAGGTTACAACTTCAATGGGGAAATTTTACTCTCTACCCTCTCTTGTCCCCTTGACTACACATAGAGCTCTTTAATAATAATAATAATATAATATACATCACACATCTCACACACGGCCGTCTGATCCCAAACTAAGCAGAGCCTGTGCTATGGTAACCGGACTGCTGATAAACATACTTATATATTTTTAAATATATACATATTATAGATAAATTACACCAGACACAGAAGAAACGACCATGCTTATCAACACAATATTTGTCCTTGTGGGAATCGAACTCACGACCTCGGGGCTTAGCAATCGATCAACAGGCCCGTCAAAAATAATAATACATGCTGTATTACAAATAAGATATTAAACTGGAATTGTAGGCCAAATGTTGTCTTCTGTAAGGCGAAGATGCTGCTCAGTAGAGCACATCTATTTTAATAAATATCTGAGATGTCTTCATCATCATCACCAAATCATCAGACTTTAGTGGTCTACTGGCTGGACATAGGCCTCTCCTTAGATTTTGGCCTACTGTACCACGCTGGCTAGACGTTTCGGTATAGGGTTTGTTTCAAGTTTTCTTTCTCTTTGCAGTGCTGTTATGCGTAGTTTTTTCTAATATAATCTATTAGTCGTAAGAAAATGTGACCATTGCGGCCAAATCTAGTAAATAAATGGCTTCCTTCAAATTTTGAAACTCAGGTTGAACTTGTCCTTATCAAATTGAGTCGTTTCTTATCAACTTTACCTTCTAGCGCTGTGTGATTAATGTTCAGTAATGATTACCGATGTGTTAATAGGTGTAGCAGTTCTGTTAATTAAAACGCACGAATGGCGTAGTGATTTAAGCGGTCGCCCCGCCGCTCACTACTACGCTGAGTGTTGTGGGTTCGATCCCACATGGGACAATAAATGATCTACAAATTGTTGTTCTGAGTTTGGGTGTTCTTTGTGTCCGTTTCATGTACGTTTATAAAGTCCTTCTCGACACACTAGTCTACGAGTCACACGAGTCTACGATATACGAGTATTTCCTAATGCGGGAGTTCTCTTTAAAAAAAAAGAAAATGTGGCTTTTTTACTACATGCTGAGGATTCTATATAGCTTAGGATAGTAATTTAGTTTTTATTTCAGTATTAAAAACTGTAGATACTATATGTAACACCTTTAACGTTCCAATCTTAACATGTGCTAGCGTTTGTTAAAGTCTTCTGCTAAATATTATTGTTGTTTTGCATTGCAATGTGTTGATTTTTGTATTTCACAATAGCCGTACTTTGCATGCGTATTATAATTGTTTCCTCCCAGTAGCTGAGCGATACCCATCTGCTAAATTCCTTCCTTCTTAGTGTAAAATGTAAAGCTGGCGGAATAAAAATTTATCTTACTGAAATTAATTCAAATCATTAATGTATATATATGTATATATAATGTATAAATAGTTGTATAAGTCTAACTACATATTTATGTTTATATAGCATTAAACACTTCTGATTTGTTTTTGATAAATATTTTCATAGTCTAATCACGTTCTAACTACCATAGCAGCTAATAATTATAATGCTAATCCTGAGCTATGCGTCACCAGAAGCATTGAATATAAAATTATTTCTGTCTAAATTTGAATTGGTCTAAGCGAACTGCGCAAACAGTTTAAGTATCAAAACCTAAGGCTTTGCAAATTAAACGTAAATTGCTATGATGAAAAATCCTCGGTGAGGCTAGGATAGGACTTCAAAAAAATATGACGAAGAAATGTTGATGTTGGTGAAACATAATGCAGTGAAGTCCAACTGCGGAGTAAATGATAATGATTAGCCCATTCTTGAAGTAATCTTAGCACTTTACTCTGCGTCGAGTCTTGTGGCTTTTATTCCTGGACAGGGGGCAGCTGTGTTAAGCTCCATTGATATTTGTTCCGAATTTTGTTTGATAAAAGGATTTTTGATTTGACTATGATAATGGAACCCCGAGTTTTTGAATTTTACTTTCGAACTATCATACTAATATTCAACATACATATCATTTTTTATGTTCATATACCTCGCAAAACTAATTAGCGAATGCAATGCATTTGATAATGCAAAATTGTGTTCTCATATAAAATTACAACGATTCCTGAAAATTTACTGTACACGCGACGCGGGCGACGAATAATTATTCTGAATTTTCTTCATACTTCATGTATCATATTACATTATATGAACCATTTGCTATTCGAACTGGAAGCGTGCAGTGCAGTTATATAATTATATGCTACCCATATTTGCTTAGCGTGCCTGTTTTTATATGCATAGCCAAGTTTTGCTCACTTACTCCATAATGAATAAGGACACAAGTTTTAATAAGTGCGTACGAATTATGCATGTATTAAGGTAAAAGTTATACATCAACAAATCTTTGCGTCTCGGTGAACATGTTTCTTAAACATAAGTACCATTATTAACACATACAAGAAGCGTACTCCTTCCTCAAAGGCCACCATACTCGCTTGTGACTCCATGAGTTGCAAGCGTTCATGGGCGGCGGGTAGTCGCTTTCCATCAGGTGACCCGTCTACTCGTTTGCCCGCCATTCCATAAAAGAACCATTGACACCTTTCCGTGCTTTAAGCCGTTGGTTCCAGTTGCCATGCCAAAATCTGGCAATCATTACGGGTAGTTGGAGCCCTAAAAAGTCCGACAACAGTTTTTTCTACAGAACTTTGATATCGCCTAGTACTTGGGTTTTGTAGGCTCGTTGGTAGTCGCTCCACTGTCGTAGTAGACTGAAAAAACGACCCCAAGCTAGTTTGGGAAAAGGCTCGTCACATGATGATTTATAATTAGTAACAACTACCTTACTAGGTTACTTGCTAGTCAGTAACAACAATTTTGCTAATAACGCTTGACTTACCTGACTTAATATCCGAAGTCCTCGAGATGGGGCAGAAGGCGTCCACAGTAGTCCTCCATTGCGTTCGGTCTTGAGCTTCGCACTTGACCTCACTCTACGTCTTGCCGATTCTCTTCACCTCATCTGTAACAGTGCGCTGCCAAGTTCGCTTTGGCTGGCCACGTTTACGTTTTCCCTGCGGGTTCCAATCCAGAGCCTGTTTAGCGATATGCCTGAGGTCGCTAGAGTCTGGCCAATCCAGTTTCACTTGCGGGCGCTTGATCTGAAGTTCGATCGGTGATTCGTTTCAGGGTTCCAACAGATCTTCATGGGAGATCTTCTCGGGCCCGTATACCCCAAGAATTAAGGCAGGCAAGGCAACGGTTAACGAAGACCAGGAGCCGGTTCAAGATGGCTTTTGTGTCCTTCCACGTTTCGCACCCATATAGCAGTGCCAGTTAGACGCTAATAACACGCATTAACAGCAAAATGACGATGACGCACTCTTTTAAAAAGAAAACAAATTTATTACTGTTATTGTTTGAAATACGTTCTCTGGGCACTCGTAAAAATATTTTTTGTCTTATTAATGCTCCCTCTCTAACTCGAGCAGACTGTTTTACTGTAGATATAGTGACTAAAGATATAATCTATTCCTAAAGTGCCCACTACTCAGGTGTGGGTGTTTTCAAGAGACCTCTATCCCGTCTAGTAGAGCCAAAGCAGATTTCCTCTGTTCTACTAAGGAAAGTAAAGACACAAGCGCCCCACATGTAATGTTTATTAGGGAATACTTTATTTTTTAGATGTCTTTCTCCTAAAGATGTTGCATTGCTACACCTTTTGTCGTATTTTCATGGACAGTATCATTTCCTAATGTAGATATGTACCCATGTTGTGACATGTTTACACCTTAGAATTAATCCAAAGATGTTAATTTTTGGCTACCTTTCACCATTTCTTCTGCGATCTGCTTATCCGAACTGCCAAACTGTTGAGCAACATTTAACACAACTTATCTTTGGCCCTTAAAACTGGTTTTAGTACCAACTATTAGACGAGTGTTTGATATTGATGGCACAGTTTAATCACTTCTTATAACACTGTGTTATTGCTAAGTAACTCGTAAGGCTATTTTTCTTAGAATTCAAGAGTTGTTCCAGGTCTATAATATAAGATCAGATCTACATAGAATATCTCCCGAATGTCCTATTTGTGAGTTTTTCTCAAACTAGGACTAAGTTTGAGAAAATTTACTTTTGATGATATCGTGACTAACACTGTACCCTTCTTATACTCGTATACAGTTCTCTGATACCGACTCCTTAAACTTTAAACATACCCAAATCTTTGTATTCTGATTGAAATGCATTGAATTATTAATAGGAGAGACAAACCGTGGTGCTCACCAGTATTAAGCTGAACGATCACATCAATTATCCTCCTGATTCAACAAATTTTATTTTGCAGAAAAGCTCAAATAAAAAATCTCATTCCGCCTGGTGTCATCAGACCAACGAATCGAAACCAACCAACGCGTCTAAAATTTTTGATACATAAATTGACTCATAACTGCAATTAAAATAAATGATTTTTCTTAATCTGTGGTGGTCGTTTAGGATAGTACGATTCTGACATAGTTAAACATGTAGATGTAGAGTATGCACGGAGTTATTTATTTAAATAGTATGCATTTTTGTATTACAATAACTTTTATTTAACACAATTTATATCTATTCAAAATTCTGAGGGTGAAAATAATTATTGTTGCAGTTCAAACGAGCGTCCACAGCGCCCTTTATCAACACCTCATCTTCGGGCTGTAGCAGCACACCACAGCCTTCGCTACGCCACTCGAGAACCCAGGCTGATTTCTTCGAGACACAACTGACAGATCACCATCATTCTAGAAGGCATGAAAGAACTGAACAGTTCCGGCAGGTTGGTTGACGAGAAAAATATTTTTTTTTTTCTTTCTAAGCCTAGCACGGCTTTATAAGACAAAAACACTCACCATCGTTATGCCCAAATCACCAAACACAAGCTTTACAAATTATACCTTTACAATAGTCTGAAAAAAAAACCGTCACTGCAGACTACTCAATTTGTTTCTAGGTGATGAAACTGTTATTTAACTCATTAAAAATAATTTCTTAATACTGATTGGATCAAGAATCGATCCGAAAAGAGAATTACAATAATTAAAGAAAATCATGTTATATTATAAACTGGCCTTGACGTAACGCCATTCCGGCTTAAAGAGCCGCGAAATCAAGCAACTTTGCTCATTGTAAAGAATAACAAACAAGCAAAGACATTTCAGAAAATCTTACATTAAAAATAATCGTATTCTTCTGTTAGATGCTATATATCAAGTTCGGGCTAGGAATACACATAATGTATTTTGTATATACACACATTGCATCGTTTGAGGCGTTGCATGTTACTTACTTATGTTATTTACTTACAAGTTATGCTTATCCATGAATGGATCGAAACGTCGAGACTGTTTTGCTTTAATTTTACTTTTGAATGTGCGATATCTTGCACATTTTAAGAGAATATAACAATTTCATATTGTTCATCACATACATTTACACTTTTCTTAGAATGACGCTCATGCGTTAACATTCTTATAGAATATGCTCTAAGACAATGACTTGAAATGCTTTTTCTATGCTACTCGTTCCAAATTAATTATTGATCTCTTCATAGGATAGAATCTAATTTACCTCGGTCGTGAGTTTAGGCCTTTTCATATTTTGATGTTTTTAAATAGTTTGTAAATTACCATAACCCATGTAATTTTAAGTCCGATCGTTTAGCAGTTGATGTGTTTTTTGTTTAAAATTTATTTATATAAGTAAGAAGTATATTTATTATTATTCTTATTTTATGAAAGCACGTGGCAAACGAGCAGACGGGTCACCTGATAGACAGTGACTACTGCAACTCAGGAGTCACAGGCGCGTTGCCGGCCTTTACGGAGAGTCTTATCGGTCCGGAAATACCGGTTGTGTGAGGCAAAAAGTGTCTAGGAAAGCCCACAGTGATGGAGTGCCAATTATCCAAGTGATGGGGATGAAAATTTTGACGAAGGCGAAAAATTGCAGCCTTATAGTCCGAACAATTCCTCGGAGTATTCTCCATGCTATATTCGATAGAAAACGCAGAGTGAAACTACATCTCTACGTAACGCCAAGGGATCAAACCGATCGGAAATCTTTTGGGTATCGGACGATTTGAGTCGCTCTTTGCTGGATGCGGTCTAGAGGGAGAACTGGGGTGCCCTGCATAGAGATGAGAACGGTATTCCATATGCGGCCAGAATTGTGCCTTATAGAGTTGGTCGACCCCAATCTGAAACCTCCGCTATGGAAGTTTCAATTTCAGACACAAAGTTTGTTTCGACTCTCGATGACGTTTTCCCCGAGAAATATTGGGGTGGCTGGTATAAAGGGCATCTCTCGTACTATGCTTTGAGAGAAGCGCCTTATGCTAGACCTGATCGCAGGCCTTCGCTATGTCCAAGCTAACCACACAAACATTTCCCTTGGTCTCGATCGCCTGTACCCACTGATGTGTTAGGTAGACGAGAAGATCACCAGCTGAGCGACCCTGGCGAAAACCATATTGTCGGTCAGAGAAGGAGCTGGTGGTGATCTAAGTACCGGTGCAATTGGCCGTTGATTATGGATTCACACGTCTTCAACACGACAGGAGAGATTCACTCACACTCGAATTATGAATACAGGGGTAGCAGGGATTGGCTATAGAAATTCCCCTGAATAGCTTGACAAGAGACCAGAACGTTCAGGAGGAAGTTCTTGCCGGATCTGTCGATCTAAGGCTTGGTTCTGCCACCGATGGGAATTAATGTAGATGGAACAAATAGTTCCATGCCCTAAAGAACTAGATCAGTGACAGAATCGGGAACGACGTTGGGATCATCCGGCAAGAAACAAACCTGACTCCATGGGTAGGACGCATAGAAGAAAATGCATCTCATCCCAGTCCGCTGACCTTTAGTGCCATAGGTGACGGCAACCTGCACCTCTCGGGTGCGGCAAGCACGTGAGTGGCACCGTACTCGGGATTAAGCAATGTTTCCCAGGAGGCACGCCCTACTTGCCTTGCCTTGCCTTAACGGTGACTTTGTAACCGTCCGGATCAGAGGTCCGCAGAAGGTCAAACAGTGAAGGCTTGACAGTGAATGACTTTCCACATTTGGGACTCACATGGGCGTTGTGTTGGCAGTTGTCAAAAGCCATAGGCCAGGGCGAAATTGTAACAGATCTCCCCGCGTGATCGGGGATCGTGATCGTGATTGAGCCAAGCCATTATTACGATCTCTGCGGATGGGATCTGCTGCATCATAGAATCTGTAGCCATTTGGGCGTGGTCCATTAGTCGGTTAATTTCAGTATCACCGCTATGGGACCTGTAGAGGCATACATAGACGCGGGGATATTAATAATAATGTCTTGAAGGTTGCCGAGGCGGCGAGAACTGGTATCATTTCTGACGTACATGCACACTCAAGTCTTAGCTACAAAGGAGTGTTCCAGATGATAGCCAGGGTAGGAGAGGTAGGATGTGTCCGATAGAGCTGATATCTGCATCTCGGTTAAAAAGAGGAAGGCCGGTCACTGTCTCGAATTGGTGGAGGACAGCGTTAAGGATGGAGGGCAGAACCCTGATATTGCAGAAGTCCACGTCAAGCGTGGTAAGGGGTGACCTGGTGTGCCTGCTCTTGGCACCGGGGGATATTATTGATTACTACTGTTTATATATTGTATTTATTTGTATTGTGTATTTACGGAAAATTGTATTGTCTTTACATTTTTTGGCGGTATTATGGTTGTATGCATATAATGAACTACGGCAGAAATCACTTTCAATTCTTGTGCCCGTGCACTTTGTCATAAAGCACTATCATTTGTGTCCAACTATTGAACTCCTGTTATTTCGAATTAAAGCCATCGGACACTGAAGAAAACCTAGCTTCGTTATTATCGCTTCAAACATCTTTTATCATAATATCCTATTCCATTATCTTTTGAAGTAAACCACTCGCACGCCATATTTGCTGCAATCAACTAAGCTTCAGCGATGCAGTAATGCTTTCAATTTCACCTCTATTCCGCTTAAAGGTTTAACCTTGATCGGCTACACATAACATTAGTAGTATACATTTCTACTTTATCAAATTTGAAACCACTCACTGAGTAAAAGTAACCCTCGTTCACAGTTGTCACCGTCATCTGGTCTGTGTGTTTTTCTGTCAACTAAAAAGTAAACTCGAATCAGCCCATTAAATCAAATTAAAAGACACAAAATTAGGCTGTCTTCATAAATCCTTCATTTGCAATTGATAACTGATATAACGTAATGTGCCACCGTTTAAAGTACGCAGATCATTCAGTTCAAGTTACAACAATGTATATTAACAATGTTTATGTGTACAGCAAATGAGGTCTAACCTTTTTCTCCTTCCTCTTGTGTTTTGTCAATTTTAGTGTTTTCGTTTCTTCCTTTTCCTACCTAATTTCCTATCCTTTTTTGTTTTCAGTGGAATCAATGAAGCATAAGTTTGAAGTGCTAATGACTTTAAGTGTACTAGATTTACGCATGTGTTCAATGTTAGTTCATAATATGTATGTGTAGTATATCCTTTATTAAATAGTAAGTTTTTTTAGATTTTGTGTTTGTTTTTATCCTAATGATTTATTTCTTCTGTAATGTTAGGCTTAATAATTTGATAAACACATAGAGTAAACTGCCTTGTTATTGACACTACCAACATTTTTTTATTCTGGTGGTAACTGTTATAAAGATTTTGCAAAAATGTAAGTCAATTATTTCATATTGATACATTTTTCATTTAGGCATTTTGTTTTTAGTAATTCTTACTTTTAAAAATAATACTATAAACATTAATTTCAAAAAGAGATATCGAAGAAAGTCTCACCTTTGAAAATTATTGAATTTTCGAAAGTATTGACAATATATGCGGTTCGACTCATATGTACATATATGTAGGGGATGCCCGATTCAGTTTGTAAAAATATATATTTTCAATAAATATGAATAACATTAACGAGAGTGTAATTCTAAATTTATATCAGTTTATATGTATTTGCTACCATAAAAATACCTAATTAAAAGTCACTTTTACTTGAGAGAATTGTAAATGTCGATAATGTGGCAGTTTACCTTATATAATGTGAATACGTACACATTGCGTGTGTGCGCATGTAGGTTCGGGGCGCATGTTCGAAAGGAAGACGGACGTACACAGGCATATGGGTGGAGCCTGCCAAGCAAGAGCGGACAGGGACAGAAAGGTCCCAGTTCGTGTACATCTCTATCTTCGGGAGGAAGTACCAGTGCCAGTGCCTGTATTCTGCAGGTTAGCCTATTTTTTTATTACAAAGTACTCTTATATATATTAGTCTGTTTTTATAAGAAGTATTCAGCTTGTTGACGTTTGGATTTGATGTTTGTCTCTCCGGATAATAAATAAGTGCATCATGAAATTTTGCATTCCGTAAAAAGATAAATGTCCAGGCAAAATCCAAAAAATGTTATTAAATTAAACATAAATGAAATGAATTGTTGTTAGTTATAAGCTATTTAGGCTTACTAAATTTTCTTATGATAGTTAGCTGTTTGAGTTATTACGAATTTGAATTAGAAATACAATTTGTCGATGTTAACGTCGACGTAGTACTAATTTATACGTAGTGTTAAATTGAGATGGGCAAAAGATCACATCGTCAGTAATGATAATATTTCTAGTGAGTTTTCTCATTAGAGTCAGTTATTAAAAAATGTGATAGGCGGTAACCGATGCCCAGAGATATTCGCAATACCAGTGCTATCACTGTCCCTCTTTGCTGTATTAAAAACGCAAGGTCTTTTGCAGGATGGTAATTAGTCCACAGTCGAGTGTGTAAAGTAGTAAGAACCTTGACTGTTTTTTGGACCTATTTATAACGCATATTTTGTTATTGTTCCAAAAACTCTTTATAGCGAAACAGCTTTTTCTTTATTACGAAGAAAAGTGTTCATATTTACACAGTTAACTAAACCTTCTGAGGCCGTAAATGGCAAGACCTGGTTTTTATCGTTATTTATTATTTAAACATTACATCATTAAATATCCACTGTATTATCTCCAATAAATTATGGTCTTAAACTAAGCACACTATTGCAATTATCGTATTAGACTGGTCGTAGTTACATGCTGAGACCACGGCCTAGTGCAAACTAGATCATAATGTCAAGCAATTCAGTGTATATAAATATAAATACTCATGCAGTTTTTTTTCTATACTCTATACCGATGGCGATAAATGTCTAGACAAAAAGTTCTCGGTTCCTTAAGTTTCGTTTTATAGAGTTAATACCCACTTCGACAAATAGGAGTCAAATAGTAAATTAAACGTTTCTAAACCAAACAACTGCGTTCCACGTTAAAGTTACGCTTTGAGGCGATCCATACAAGTTGCTATTATTTCCAGGCCAATAGCTGAAAATGAACCACGTATGACGTTGCTGTGCGCAGCTGCCGTCAATTTAAATGGAGGTCGAACCCCAGATGGGGGCTGCATGATCGGCGAGAGTGTGTTTTATGCCAACCAGGATGTCAAGACTGAAAACACCATGTCGTTGGGTTAGTATTTAAATGCATAAATGTGTATATACTTAGTAAATTTGGTCAGCATTCTCTTTAAAGACGATGTTTTAAGAACTTAAAACAAGTTCAAATATAATATATAAAAGTAATGCGAATGTTTAAGTATATTCTGTTACAAAATAATAATGCATTATGTTTCATTTTAATACGTCCTATTTTTTTTTTCAATAGTTGCGGAAAGCTTACATTTATGTACCCATAGCAAGAAAACGATATATTTATTTGTAAATCTAAGTTCTAGTCTAATCTAGTTCTGTCTCAATTTGTAAACTAACTCATTAACTGTTAACCAATTTTGAAACTTTTCCGTTTTAGCGTACGAGATGAGTAAGGCCCAGTTGGTACACTCCCCGGAGGTAGAAGAAATAAATCAACAGATCGAATCGACTCACAACGTGGAGTACACAGAAAAAAACCTTGTCATCCCTAGTCTGGATTTGTTCCAGTAACCAGAGCAAGGGCGTAGTCATGGTTTGTTCTACTGTTGTTACCCCACGATAACATTAACAATATAAACTCGGTTCCAAAAATAACGGGTCAGTCACATAAACCCGAATATCTCCCGAACTACGTATGCCATCCTAATGAAACGAAGACTGTTCAATTGAGAATTTAATTAAACAGATAAAAAATAAAATAAAACTTAAATCGAAACTCTCTAACTCTTAACTTAACTCTAAATTAAAAAAAAAAACTAAAGTAGTCATATTTTTATTAAGATTACATTTTTTTATGATTGTTTTTTTTACTGTTTTTCATCACTTTCTTCATTTAATACTTTGTATTGCCTCCACGAGCTCTTCTGACAGCTTCCAGGCGATTAGGCATGCTGTACACCAAATTTTCGGTGCCGGTGCTGAGGAATACCTTCCATTCCTCCACCAGTGTTTGTTTGAGCTCGGGAAGCGTGAAAGGTCGAAACCCCCCACCAATCAGTGGGGGGTTTCGACCTTTCACGCATCTCTGAAGCTCGTCCCAGGCGTGCTCGATGGGGTTTAAGTCCGAGCTTCGCGCTGGCCACTGCATGAGTTCGATACCGACCTCTTTAAGGTAGTCATGTACAATTCTGACGGTATGGGGACGCGCATTATCATGCATTAATATGCCATGCCGGTCCATCCTGGCCATGGAAGGACCTACATGTTCATTGAGGATCTCTTCCACGTACCTCTCTGCATTTAGAGTTCCATTTTGAATGAGTACCAGCTCGGTGCGGGCCTCAGTAGAAATCCCAGCCCAAACTTGTACGGAGGCCTCCACCGTACGCCACTTTTTCCTCCACACACGCTTGATGGAAGCGCTCCCCTGGTCTTCTGTACACCAACTGCCTACGATCATGCTTATAAAGCATGAATTTAGACTCGTCCTTGAACATTACCCTAGACCAATCGTCTAGTCTCCAGTTTAGGTGCTCGCGCACGTATCTCTGTCTTGCAATTCGATGTCCCCGTTCCAGTTTGGGGCCATTTGCCGTCTTCACGTCTTCTTACTGGTTGAGCGCTTAAATTGCCACCTCCAAAGCGAATAAAGTGAGTTTTTAGACCAACAGCAGTTTGAAAACGATTTCGGAGGCATTGTAGCCACAAGTTGTCTGTCTTCCCTGGCCGTTGTGCATCTTGGTCTGCCATTTCCTGGTCTTCTAAGGTGTGATCCGGTCTCTTGGTACCGCTGGACTACCCGCTGAACAGTCGACAAAGATACACCAATGTTTCTGGCTGTTTCAAAAAGTTAGGATTCTGGTACATTCCTCTAGCGTGACTGCCATGCCGCACGCACGCTACCGCTCGCACGCGACTGTCTCCTCACCATCCGTACATGTGAGACAATGTATACGCACGAGAGACGTACTGTTACTATTTCTGGCAATGACCCCCAAATTTTTTGAACTTTTTTGTTGTCTAGTCCAAAGTAATCTATACGCCGTGGAAACTTAGTTTACTTTTCCATGTTTTGTCATCTATAATATATAATATATATATATATATATATATATATATATATAATAATATATATAAGATCTAAGAGCCGCTGTGTACGTTTAGCTTTTATATTGATTACTACGATGTCAGTTATGCATTCGCTATTTTGTAATAAGCTATACACGTAATCGGAGAATACATTGATGACAAAAAATAATCATTTCCAGATTATCGACGCAAATAATCCAGCAGATGTTATAGAATCGTTCCCCGTGACGGATAAGCACATTCTGTGTGTTGCGTCGGTGCCAGGTGCTGTGGCCGAAGATTATAGAGAATACCAGGAACGAGTGGCAGGAGTCACTGAGAACAAACGTCCCCCGGTATGTTGCTTTTTAAATTGGTAGACTTACTTCAGGATTAAAAAACAATTCTTAGTAAGTCCATATAACTTTAATACCTCATAAAATTTTGTCCTGTAAACATCATGCTACGACTTATAGGAGCGAAACTATGTCCTATAAAAGCAGCTGTGAAATGTCAGCTGCAATCATTATACTTTAGTACAGACTCTGCTGAGTTTGGAGTCAGAGTCTGTGTGAAAAAAAAGAAAAAGAAAAAGTGTTTTTTACTAATGCTAAACTACAGAGCAGTTTGTTGGCAGTTGTAGCTCCCATACCATCATAAAAATTTAGCTTTCTTTGTTAATTACACTTTCTCATAATATATATGAGATGTGTGAAGTTACAATTTATGCCTCAATATTAAACTATTAATAGTGGTGATGACCAATCCACCAATAATGGTATATCTTTTATATGTTTCGTATGGATTGAGGAGCCACTTCACATTTTAAACGGAAACTCACCCCTTATTTAGTAATTGTAAGTAAATTGTGTGGTGACGGATTAAGAATACAGAGTGTCACCACCCCTATTCATCCCGTGGGTGTCGTAAGAGCCGACTACGGGATGAAACACACTACGGGAAAAACTACGCATAACAACATCACTGCAGAGAGAAGGAAAACTTGACACAAACCCTACACCAACCCGTCTGGCCAGCGAGGTATAGTAGGCCAAAACCTCCTTTCTAAGGAGAGGCCTATGTCAAGCAGTGGACTGGTAAAGGCTGTTGATGATGATGAAGTAAATTGTAGTAAGGTATATCCAAAGTTATATCAATGTAAAAGTCGCTCCTCAATCTAAACATCTAAATTGAGGAACCAGCTGAAACACTTAAAATATTTAATGAATATTTTCGAAAATGTATCATTTAGTAGTAATTGTTTATAGAGCCTACTCAAATCCTAATCCAGTAACGTTGATATTCAAGAATATACAATACTTTTAATATGGCTCCTTAATCTATATTTAAGTGCGTGAATTGTCATGAAAGTAATAGGTCCAAAATTAATATTCCACTGCAAAAAACATTTAGTAGCCAGTCTGTTTCAATTTGTAGCAACAGGAGAAAGTAGAAAAAATGAGTGGATTTAGTAAATAAACTCATTTTATTTGGCTCCTAAATCCTGACGTTGTGTATAATAATAATCGATTGTTAGGTAGGTACCTGAGATCACAACAGAAACAAAAACCAGGGACACTACTATTTAGCATAATTTTCTACTAAATAAATATGTACAGATCAACGTTGTATACTACTCTGTCAAGAAAAGATCAATAATACACAAAATGTTTGTTATTCATCCAAATTTATTTTATCACCTTCAAAGTATGTTCCTTTAGAAACGATACACTTACGCCGACGAATAATCCAATCATCAAAACATTTTTTTTAACGCTGTTTCCGGAATTGAGTTCAGTTTCTCGCCGCGAATTCTCCTTATGTTTTCTACCGATTGAAAACGGGTGCCACGAAGTGGTTAATTTGAGTTTAGGAAAAAGAAAGAATTCGGCTGGAGCCGTATCTGGTCAATATGGTGGTTGCTCGTTGGTATTTGTTGAGTGTTTGGTCAAAAATTCGTTCACAATGATGGCCTTATGCGGAAGGCGCATTATCGTGGTGCAAAATCCAAGAATTTTCTATCCACAAATATGGCCTTTTTCGTTGAATTTGCTCTCTTAAATGCCGCATAATGCTCAAATAATATTCTTTATTTACCGTTTGACCTTTCGGCAAGAATTCCGAGTACACAACACCGCGATAGTCAAAGAAAACAGTCAACATGACTTTGACCTTTTTTTCGGTTTCGGTTCAGTTGGAAGGCGCCACTCCGAAGCTTGTTGACTAGTTTGCATATCAAACTCGTAAACCACGTCTCGTCAGCAGTAACAATGCGTTTCATGAATGTTGGGTCGGAATTGGCTCGTTCTAGCATGTCCTCAGCGACTCTAATGCGATTGAGTTTTTGGAGAAAATTCAGGTCTTTTGGGACTAGCCGAGCGGTAGCATGTTTCATACCCAAATGATTAGTTAAAATGGTACGGATCGACTCGTGAGATACAGAAAGTTCGGCGGCTATCTCTCTCAAAATTGAATGAGGATTTTCAGTCATTATTTCCTTCACTTTTTGCGATGTTAACTTCAGTTGCAGACGTTGATGGCCTACCAGAGCGAAGGCAAATCTCCCATCTCTATCTCGACAGCTTTTGAACCCTTTGTAACACTCATAAGCACGTGTTTTGATAAAGTCGATTTCACCGTAAGCCTTCTGTAACATTTTCAGTGACTCCGAAATGCAAATTCCATTGGCGATGCAAAATTTAAGACAAACTCTTTGTTCGATGTTTTTGTCCATTATGAAATTCGCAATTGAATACACACTAGATATGATATAAATAAAAACTGTATTTAATATAAATAACAGTTGCAACTCAAACTCCGCGCCAAAATGGAAAACAGTTGTGACAATCTAACAACAACAAAAAAAAAACAAAAATTTGAATTTCAAACAAATCATCCATTCCCGATACTTTTTGATTGAATGTATAGGTCAGTACCTAAAAATTTTTTTTTTTTTTTAATAACCCTTTATGAATTCGCTATTTCGGGTGACAAATAGCGTCAAAATGTGAAATACTAGAAGTAGTCTTTAAAATTAAATTTTCATATAATCCATTTTTTTGAAATTATATCCTTTATTTTATCCTTTTTTTATATTGTTGTGTAGTACATAAATGTTTTGTAACCCCAATTTCCAAAATTGTTGTTTACTTTAATAATGTTTAATTTACTTTAAAATAATAGCAACAAGAAATTTGTAAAACAATTTTTGTTCTTTGACGAATAATGTAAAAAAAAAAAATATGACAGTTAAACAGTGAAGTGTTAAAAACTTGTACGTTCTCAGCTATCTATGAATATATAATAGACTAGGATACTATCAGAATTTATGGAAAAAAAACATAGATGAGAGACCGGGAGTGTTTAAGAATTAGCGTATAACCCGGTAGTTCCTACTTGAGGAACTTAGCTTTTATTTTTGGACTGTTTCGTTTTCTATAGCTAAGATTACTTTGATTTGTGCTTCTAATACCGTTGAAGATGGCGACCTATACGAACGAGGAATATGCTGATATTGCGAATTGTTACGGATACTGCCAACGCGTATCCGCACGAGGCACCCAACCACCTTTTTCAATCCACTTATTACGATAATTAGACCCAGCCATTCTTTAACAATTTAACCACTACACTAAAACAGTAAACACGCATAAAATAAAGGACATAACTTCTAAAAATTTGTCTTAGCCAATATTTAGGTAATTCTTAGAAAAAATCTTTAAAGTAAAATATCTTAAAAATGGTTAGGTTTGGAAATGGTATTGCACTGTGAAATCTATCAGAAATAATGGCAACTACAACCCTTTAAAGTATTTAGGTCGACTTGCTAATTGCAGGGATAAATTAACACGTATTATAATACTACTAGCTATTTTTGCCGCACTTAGTATCGATAATAATAATTAAATAATAAACTATTTATCAGTGTTGAGATACTGACTCTTGTGTCGTGGTGTATAGTTATAGCGATAGCGAGCTAAATAAATATTATCGATTGTATGTAGGTAACCACATTAATTTGCAGTTACCCAAATAATTAGATGAAATAAAATAAAAATAGATTAGTGTTTTTACCGGAACGGAATGAAAAAATACCTTTTATATAAGTTATTCATGGCCATATCGCCCAATTCACTCATTTTTAATTACTGACTCTTTACACTACAAATTTATAGCAATAGTTAATCACAAATAGAAACGAAACAGTCCTAAATTCACTCATTTTTAATGATGATGATGATTTAACTAAATGATGAAGAAATGCGCATTAATTGAAAGACTGCTTTTTGAAAAATGACAGTCGTATGTATGGTCTGCGGAACCCCACATGTGTAATGTACGGTAACTTTTTTTAATTTTAATATTACCGCTCAGTTTTGTCTACTAACTACTCCCTCAAATACCAATTATGATAAATCTACATCCATTATGTTCCTAGTTCTGACGTGGCTGCTTTATGTTCATATAACTTAAGAAGTATTATACTACGAAATCGGGGATCAAGGCTATTTCTTTTTAATTTACTACTAAATAATAATATTTATTTACTTGAGATATGATAAGTAGCTCCTCAATCCATACGGACATTATTTTATTTGCAGTCGTTGTTTTGTGCTGGAAGGATCGACTCTGTAGAGATTACCCAGAAGAACAATTCTAATGAAGAAAATGGCGATAAAGATGCGGTTATTGTTGGCAGTACCCGACTGGTAAGTTGTTATAATCTAATTGTTTAATTGAAAAGACGATTCATTTAAGCCAAAATAATTGAGGCGATTTTTGTAAGTATCAACTTTTACGCTTGGTATCGCCTTTGTCATTGCATTCTATCTCTTAGCTTCATTTAGATAAGTAGACACACTTACTGTACCCAATTAAAGGATACGGTATTTTATGCCAAAATCTGACGTATAGAGGTAATGGTGAAAAAAGGGGCTGCATATACTACTACTAATACCCAGCTGGAGCTGGATACAGCTGGAGATGCCAATAAGTATCGGGACTCCACCAAGCGACTGATCTTCAACCGATGGAGACAGATCGTCGACAGGATGAAAGAGTCACGATCCTCAGACGATTACGAAGACTACTAATACTCTGAGAGTAGTTCATTCTAATATGTTTTGTGAAAATAGAACCTTAACTTCCTTAGTAATGTGTTTGAATGTGCTTGGAGCACCGACATATTTCATAATGTATTTTAATTAGGTGAAAGCAACAATCCTGACTCCACCGAGCACTCCAGTGAATGAGCCCGAGCCTGCGTCTGAACCACAGACGGAGGAAACCGTGGTCAAGAACGTTGAGGGACCTGATCCCGCTGCTCATGATAGCCCACCGCTCAGTTCTACCCCTGTTAACGGTAATTACTGGTCTATGAGACTAGAATATACTATGTATTACAATTATACCATGAGCACACTCACGCAGAAATAATATTCTATTAACAAAAACATCAGCTAAAGAGAAAAATTGAAATAGCAAAGTTACTTTTATAATTGCCCACTAAAAACACTCCATCGCATTTGATTGTCTTTCTCAATGATTAACTGTCAGTTTCCTATTTTTTCGGACATCTGAAACACAACGCCATCTAGTTTCAATCTAAGCAGAGCTTGTACTATGAAAGCTACATTGACTGATAGAATACTTATATATTTTTTGTCGTTCATTTCTCCATTGAGTAGTAGTTAGTAAGTTAAAAGTAAGAAGATTTTTGTTTTATTACGTTTCTAATCGCGAGGTCTTTATATTTGTGGTAGCTGTGAAATATAATAGTATAATATTCGATACGAAAACGATAGTGGAGTAATATCATGATTTTCTCAGTCACGAGAACTCATTATTGCTAAGGAATATAAGCATATGTAATCTACATAAATGTAGTCAAATCAAATCAATTCCTCTAATAAACGTCCACATATTATATTTAAAAAAACATAAACTTTCAACAACTTAACACAAACTTTCAACGACCTGCACGGATGGCGTAGTGGTTTAAGCGGTTGCCACGCCGCTTCCTATTGCGCCGAGTGTTGTGGGTTCAAACCCCACATGGGATAACACTTTGTGTGATCCACAAATTGTTGTTCTGAGTCTGGGTGTACTTTGTGTCCGTTTCATGTATGTTTGTAAAGTCCCCCGCGACACAGGATTTATTCCTAGGCGGGAGTTGGCTTTTTAAAAAAAGAAAAAAGACAATATGACGTCATTTTCCTAATAGAAGTCTTAGGATACTTCTTTTTAGTTTTAAGATTGCAATTCCATTCAGGAGGACATCTCGGGTCGCCGGAACCAGGAGTAGAGGCTTTCGCTCAACAGCAATCCAAAACTGAGGAAAAACCGGAGGAGGTGTCTCCAGATCGTAAGATGTCCACCGTGATGGCGACAATGTGGCTAGGCACTAAGAGTGGGAACCTGTACATACATTCTGCAGTTGGAAATTATAAAAAATGTCTCGCTAGGTAAGTACATTCTTGATAATATTTAACACATGAAACTACTAAAACTAGGTACTAAAACTACTAAAACCCAAAAACCAGAGAAAACTTTCCGAAGGCTTAAAATCACATCAAATCAAATCAATCATAATTTTCACTCTAGGTTATGGTATCTCAGAAACCAGAGCCAATCCGGATTTTGGATCGGGTTTGGCGCACCAAAAACCTTCGGCGAAGATACTCTGGTTTCTGGGTCTCAGGGTTGTCGGCCTGTGTTATCAAATAATTAAATTTTTCTTGTTCCAAACCAGTAGCAGACAAACGATAGTTTTTTTTAAATGATTGTTTTAATAAAAGTATCCGTGTTTCTCAGATACTTTCAGTAAAATCCCTATTTGTACGAGTATAGATATGTTTGCCTATAATTACCTAGTTATATTTTTAGTGCAGAGAAAATTAGACATGACAATTATTGCTGCTTTTAAATTATATTCGTTTAGTGAAATGATTGGTTCTAGTCACAGCTATTTCACATGTGATTGTGATATTGTCATAGACAAAGAAATGTGGCATGAAATCAATCAAAATTCTTTTTATCAAAGATTACGACTTTTTTTTATTTAGATTTCGCGACTCTTGTGCTAGCGTAATAATAAAATAAATCAGTCACAGATGTGGTGATATGATATTTAGATCATATGATTTATCACATGTTATTTTGATTTATTCCATCCCTAGAGAAAATGTAGACAATATAAGTCATTCTTATCGATGGGCGAGCCATGTTTTCTCACCAATGGGCTGGCCCCACCGGAGTGATAACACAGAAACGGGTGTTAAGCAATTCTTTCATTGCTTTTCACCGAGTGATTGAGGCTATCAGAGTTCAAACCCTGATTTTGAGGGTTTGGGTTGAGCTCCTTTGAGAAGTTTTTACCTTAAAAAACCTGCCTTTTTTTCAGAGTGAAGCTAAATGATGCCATACTGTCTATAGTGGCGTGTGCGTCGCGTTGTATCGTTGCGCTGGCGGACGGAACTGTAGCGATATTCTCACGGCATGCCGACGGGCAATGGGACTTCTCTCAGTACTGGATTCTTATGCTCGGAGATCCTAAATGTTCAGGTAACATAATTGCTATTTGTATGCAAATTCTCAGGTCTTTAAGGGCTTTTAAAGATGTAGACATTCCAAAAATGCTTGAAGAAGGACGACGAACTTTAAAAAAAGGTTCTGTCTCGGAAGTGGTTTTTAACGTTACCGAATAAAAAAAATGGTTTCGATATCTGTATGTTACCTTACTTTAAGAGATTGCGCTGGTACCCTGTTAGTAACGGAATAAATAATACCAATCTTTTGCAGTACGCTGTTTATCCGCGGTCGGTTGTACAGTGTGGTGCGGATACCGCAACAAAGTGCATGTAATAGAACCGCGGTCGCGACTCCTACTGCATTCGTTAGAAGCTCACCCGCGGCAAGAGAGCCAAGTGAGACAGATGGCTTGTGACGGTGACGGCGTTTGGGTAATTATCGTGTGTTTATTTAATTTCTCCGAGATATTGTGATGAGTAAAGCAAAATCAACAATTTTAAGACTCAAAAACTAATTATTAAATTTTTGTTTGTGACCAAACTGATAACTTACCGCCATCGTTCCACACGGCAAAATTTCATCCTCATCACCTGGATAATTGGCGCTCCACTACTGTGTGCTTTTCGTGTTTTTTTTTTTGCCCCGCACAACCAATTGGAACGGGCTATCGTCTGCGGTATTTCCAGACCGATAAGACCTTCAAACCTTCAAGAAAAGAGCGTAGTCACAGACGTACATGGGCGGCGATGGTCACTTTCCATCAGGTGACCCGTCTGCTCATCTGCCCCCTATGACGTAAAAAAAAGTAGAGTAGATTATTAAAGCACTTTTTAATAATAACTGTTAATAGACAAATTATAAATTTTGTGACTGGACTCAACTATGTAGCTATAAAATTTATAATAGTTACGTTTTTTCTTATTTAAACAGATTCATAGTCATTCAATGATCTATTGGTTAAACTGTTTTATTTTGTCCATTAGAAACTGAATAATAAAATATCCAAAATTAGAACCTTACCTTATTCTAACAGGTGTCAATCAAAATGGATTCCACTCTTCGTCTGTACCACGCTCATACTTACCAACATCTAAAAGACGTAGATATCGAGCCCTACGTTAGCAAGATGTTGGGTACGGGCAAGCTGGGCTTCTCGTTAGTCAGGATCACCGCGTTGCTGATTAGTTCTGGACGACTGTGGATCGGAACGAGCAACGGTGTTGTCATCTCTGTGCCATTATCGGAGGGCTCAAGCCGGGATTCTACTGGAGCTCAGGCGACTTCTTCCAGAGCTGTTGTTGTTCAAAGTGAGTTCCTTTTGTAATGAGAAAAAAAACTGTTTTAGTAGAATATGAAATATTTATAAATGATGGAATTTTTGCACTCATTTAAAGTTTAGTACTCATAATATTTAAATATTAAAAAATAACAAGTTTCTTTCTTTATATGTTTTCTCCATTTATTGTTAATATTGCACTAGCTAAATAAAATAATCACCATAAAAACCATTATGTGAAAAACCTTTTCATACCTTAAAGTTTAAAAAATTAACTTGATTCATAAACAGGTAACTATTAAAAATATAACCTATAACGTGGTGACGTTTCCAGCGGGCTCATCAGCGAGCTGTCCCACCGGCAACATTCCGTGGTGTTCAATGGCACACGCTCAACTTTCGTTCCACGGGCATCGCGACGCGGTGACCTTCTTCGTTGCCGTACCAGGAGTGATGGGGTCGCCAGTACGAACTCCAGAATCTCCTCGCCGACTTTCGCCAACGATGCCCCCCCATGCTTGTGATATCGGGTGGCGAAGGATACATCGATTTCAGAATAGGTACGTCGCATGTTTAGATATGTCTCATGTTATTTGTGCACCGGTAGCCCAAGATGTCTATAACCGATGGACGTCCTCCAATACATACGAACACGACGCGTGACTATATTGAAATGTGCAACCTGATCTGCAATACCAGTTTGCTCGTGTAATATCTGGACTGTGTCACATGAATACATAGATTTATTATAACTAGATGAAACAACATCTATGAACAAATAAATAAACAAAACCTTTTCTCATCTATCACCGTTAGGACATATTTTTTTCCGAACTCCTTATCTAGTTATCATAAATATATGCTTGTGCATTGTCTAAACTATTATATTTCGAATTATTTATCTACATATGCGTTACATTGCTTAGTTCATATTGGCTTGTGGTTTCATTGTGTTTACTCATACGTGTTGATTTTACTTGATAAAGTAAGACATGAGGCATGACATCATAAAATATTTTTGTAACTCAAATATAGAAAGACAGCAGCACACATATTGATGGAAAATGATCGTGGCTTATACAGTATTGTTTTTGTATATACATATTACTAACGTCATTATTGCTATGAGTAAATATTTACTGAATATACAGCTAATATAGTTTACATAACGCTAGCTCAAACTCACAACCAATCAGGCGCATCACTCACAGAACAAATTCTTCATTTCCATACAAACCTATAAACAAAACATTAAAGCAAATACTCCAAAGCAAACTTTTCAGATAATGTTGTCAAAGTACTAATTTAATGTAAAATTACTAAATGTTTACAACTTATACTTTTGCAGTACTCTGTACAATGATAAATAACTTCATTGTAAACTGTTCATAGCTTAAATCTGTATAAACAACACATTATGACTTTAGTGACGTATTACTTGACAGACAAGACTTTATATTACGCGTTTCCCTTAGCCTACATTATAAAACAATTCTTATTTCCTTCTTGATGATATAAAACAATATTAGTCCCAGTTACCAATATTAGAATATATTAATGAATCATGAATATTTATGTGTATTCGGCAAAACTGAAAATAACTATAAATTTTAATATTGACATTACTGAGAAATTGTCTCAAAAAGTTAATTAGAAAATAATGCTGTTTTGTCTTGAAATATATTTAATTCACCCCATAGTGTGTGATTAAATACTTACAATCAAATCAAAACAAGCAATATGCACGCTAGTGTAGACTAAGACTCATGTTCATTGCGTTAATAGGCTTCGCTTAGTAAAATTAGGTTACTAGATTGATGCTTTTATTGCTTTTATGCATAGTATTGTGGCCGTCACGAGTCGCTAGCTCTAAATGTTCTTGTTTAATGACATTTTATCTTTTGATTTGTTCTCTGTTTATCCAATAATTAATAAAGTGACATTGAATATGGAGTGACTCACGATTTGTGACGGTCGTTAGATTTATTTTATGTTAAAAGGTGCGAGATATTTATATTTAGAATTTGTGCCTATTGTTTGATTTGAGTTTTCAAAGTGTTTCCAACTAAAATGTGTTGTTGTGTCTACCATGTGTTCTAACCTAAGGAGGTGGTTCACAAGTTTTTTGCTTGTTGTGTTGTGTTTAGGACAGTATAATTATGCTACACTTCACTTTAACAGACAACTGCACAAATAAAATTTACTGTGATAATCGACGATTAATATCTTAATAGATCGTGATTTATCTATTTAAACTGTTTCATTTTCAATACACATTGAATTAATGAAATTTAACATTAATAAAGTGAACAAATAATATTACAATACCCTCACAAACACACAGTTTAGTGGAAAACGCAGCCCGATTAGGCAGAGTGGGTCATGTTTTTAATTTCTCCGGTTTTTCTTTTTTTGCCGTTATAGAAGAGCATGCCGATGACATACGCGACACAGCCTCCCACGTCATTGTATGGCAGGTCTTAAGAGAGTCCTGAACGTACCTGATCTTAGAAATAAGCAATTAATTTATATTTACTACTGGTACGTTGAATTTTAGAATAAAGCATGTACGCTTGCCACAAGTAACATCGGGAGCTAACTCGTGCATGTAGCGTTCACCATCGACTGCAATGAAGGCTTACGATATTGACAGTCAATGTGGATATTTCTCTTTTACTTGCAAATAAAAAAGATATTCTGTCCAATACAAATTGAAGTTTTAAACAATATAAATTGTATAATAACGAATTTGAATAATTACTAAATTTAAAATCTGCAATGCAACTTGGTTAGATCGCGTCTCATTAAGCAATAACGCAATATACTGATGCATTGGATTTCTAAGCTTAAAGTATAAAGAGAAAGGAATTATTTATGATAAATATAATATTCTAAGTACAGTATTAAAAGTTTTGATTAAATTGTGTTTAAGATCCCTGCTACATACGTACGTTTACGTAACGAAGTTAATGTTAAAAAATTGTGACGACAAATCTTTTCCAACTATTAGCCTAACTTGCTCCTCCTGCTCCACACCCCCCAGCCTTTGGAGATGTTCTACTCCACATTTTACTGTCAAAGCGCATACGTTCCAACAACTCACGCATAGGCATTTCAACATTACCACTTATCATATATATATGTCATAATCATTACTAACATAGTACTTAGTCTACGGTGTAAGATTAGTCGATTTCGGCTGGTGATCTTTTAAGATACCAAGCGTGTATCGTAAAATTAACAAATATGTATATATAAATATAGATAAAACAAGTTATTAACGCCTCAGTAAAAGGTAAATCCGATACCGGGGAACTTAGCCGTTATGGATACATTTGTCTAAAATGGTAAGTGATTTTCAGTCATATGAAAAAGTTACAATATTAGTCTATTTTTACAATTCGAATTTCTTAGCCTTTTCGTGAAAAAGATTGACAAAAACTTATTATAAAATCTACCTTGAAGGATTTATTATCTGGAGATTAAAAACACGAATAAATATATATCTAATTCTCAAAAAAATTGAAGTTATTATGTTGCAGTGTGTATATGTGTAGATTGTTAATGTAATGACATTAATATGTTACTAGGGTTATAATGACATTCTGGATAGGGCTGGTTAGGCGCGGCTTCGATTCGGGGGGTCCAGAGATCATTTGGTTCGGGTACCGGGTACGGTTGTCGGAGTAGTTTTAGTAGCAACACCATGCACTCTTGCCTGGGAGTCGGAGAGACGAGGGGATTATAATAACATGCTGTAAAATATGGTCCCCGATTAATAAACATGCCTAAGCAAGGCTAAATGAAGATATCAGAAAATCCCCGACATTAAGAATGCTAGCTTAGTGATGTCACTAAGCTAGCATTCTTAATGTCTGGGATTTTCTTACCTACTAAACAAGTTATGTAACTTGTTTAGTAGGTAATTTATTACCCCCAACAAAAATAAAAATTTTTTATTTCTGGGTTTTATTCTTCCCCGAAGAACAGCATAATTTTTTGAAGTTGAAATCGCCCCAATTTTCGCAGTAATGGTTTAACATGTTTACACGGGTAGGGAAATACTCCCTTACCCCATAAAAAAAAAACCAATCTTATCCCATCTGTCCCAATCATGTTGGGTGGGGTTAGGTAAAAGGCTGCGTGTGGTACCCCCTACTGTTTAATTCATTTTTGGGGGTAGTAAGTTTTTTTAAAAAGAAAAAGAAAAAAAAAAGGGGGTACGCCCCTTTTTTTAATCCGTAGTACCGTTTGATATAAATTCCGAGTACATTGATTTTATATAACAATTGATTTGGGCGGTGCAGTAAAGCCTATGTCGACATTTTTTTTGGGGGAAAAATTTCGAAATCCGAAATTTTATCCCAACCCTTTAAAGATATACTCATTCCTCCTTATAATCCCCTTCCGGGGTGAAAACCATGTATCAGTCGGCAATTTTCAGCGTCTGTCGAAGAACAGCATCCAGGCGGGACGGATCCAGGATCCAGGGAGTTCGTTTATACAAATTAGTGATAGATGTTTTTTTCTAGAGTTTTAGATCTTATGGGTTTTTAGGGGTACGACGATCACAAAATGCTATTACCTCCCTTTGGGTTTGAATTCATTGTATTAAACATCAATATTGTCAATAGTAACTGTATTTTGCTAATCCCCAGTTGTAATATTAACATAAATCGTATCCCCTAGCCACAAAATAAAAAATTCTAAAAACTTTTTTATTTTTACACCCCCTTTTGCCTTTTGTTTAATCTTTTTTTAAATTATTGGTTACTATTTTTATTACAAATGCAAGTAGCACAAAAATGTTTTTTTTTTTTTTTTTTTTTAAAAAAAATTTGGGTTCCTAAAGGCAATGTCAATCGTTGGAAACATGGAAATAAATACTATTTTTGTTAATTTTTTTGTATTAAAAAAAAAACTTTATGAGCTGGCGGTTGGCTGAGTTTAAAACTTTCAACACATTTCTTCCCAACTTTTCTGTTACACGGCAGCACTTGGTAGTAAAAATTAATATACTGAAGCACTTTTTAGTTACTTTTTTCCCTTGGTTTTAAAAAATATATTTTTGACTGACGGGGTCAAAAATGATTTAGTTAAAGAAAAAATTGACCGATGATATTGTAGCTTTTGAACCCACCGGTGCAGTCCCTGGTATTAAATTATACCCGGGCCAACCTGCTGGTAAAAGGGTTTATTTGCTTGTCAAACACAAAGTTCTTTTGATACTGGAGGGGCGTACGGTTTGTGTAAGGATGTTTTTCCCAAAGTTGGGGTTTTGATACCGCTCAAGTAAAACATTTGGGCATGAAATTTTAATGTTTGATTTGGTCTTTTGGATATTTAAAAGTATGTATTTAAAAAAAAAAAGTATATATGTATTTAATCATTGCTGTACCCCTGTACAATTCTGTTTGTTTGGGACTAGATGGCGTTGTTGTTTTGGGGGAAAATTCACTTTTTGTCATTTCTTCACATTTTTAAAGTTTAATTTTAAAAAACTACTGGTTTTTTATTTTAAATACTAAAAAAAAAGGTGTTTAAATTTGGGTTTTTTCAAAAATATTTCTTATCGATACTTATATAAATCAATAACAACATATGTGCTGTGCTAATATTCTATATATATCGGTTGACATTTTCCACAGCCGACTCTGAAATGGAAGACAGTGTGTGTCATTGCGGAGGATGGATCGTCGAGCGGTCACAGCTCTTTAGCGGACCGCGCTTCTAAGAGCCACCTCATAGTTATGGCAAGTGGCAACTGCCTAACGCAGGGCCAGCCGTGCGCGCCTCGACTCCGAATCGGATTATGTGTACGTGTGTATGTCCACCAAACCAGAGATCGTCAACGCGTAAGATAATAGAAGGGAGTGAATAGGACGCCGGTTTTGGAGATAGATAATTGATGTTATACTGGGATACCGAATCATGTGAGCACAATATAATACATGTTGTATATCAATGAACTTTTGAATGCTCAATAACCTCAAAGTAGACAATTACTACAGTCTTAATAATGGTGCTTGATGAACAATTGTCATGCCTTAAATATACCTAGGATACTTTAGTTTCCATTAATGACCTTAGTTTGACGAAGAAAGTACAAATTAGAATAATTTAAGTTTTGTGGGGAAATCTTTCTTCGTAAGTATAACTCGGTTGACGAAGAACTATCTTCTGCAAATATCTATTCTCATCTCCAGACCGTCGTACACAAACGGATTTAGCGAAAGTGTTAGATCAGTATTCTAAATAATGTTCTAAATCTTAGGAGTTTGGTTGCATATTGCAATTATGGATTGATTTGTATAAGTAGAGTTGGTCCTTCGAAATCCATTTTTTACCTATTCACCACGCTGATAAATGAATATGTATGTGTTCAATTTAAAATATTCATGAGAATATTAGTGTAATTAAAAAATATACCATTGCTACTCAATAAGAACTAAGCTCGGCTTGGTTTACAAGTTTCCGACTTTGTGACCAAACCGAGCTGGATAGAATCATGCAGAATACCTAGGATATTATCCTATAAACATTTAATATTACATATCAATGGGATATACGTAAGCATAGAACTGTACATATTCATAATCAGCGAATACATTTCTAATGTGTTGATCATTATCACGTCACACCTCAAACCGATACGTCACGCACGGCCGTCACTAATTTGTTATATATAATTATAACGCACATTGTATCTTCATATTTATTATGTGTGCTTAATATTCGGCTATATTGTTACTTGGCTGTAGTATCTAATATTGCTCAGGTCAAGAAGGGTCTGTGCAAGGGAGGCTTGAAGTATTTATTTCATCAAGTTGTTTGACCTTGACGCAAGCTTAATCTCATTAAAATTTATGTACAAGATGTAACCACCAAATAATATGTTTAGTAGTGTTAGTTAGACTAAATAAATATATTTAACATTTTTATAATTATAGACACCAATAGTTATTACATTCTCAAGGAGTGTGACCATTTGGGCTGTGGTTGTCATCTGCATCACAATTTTTTATACTTTATTTTACGATTTTTATTAAATTATGTATTAAATTAATTAATTTAATTTATAACGTGGACCGATGTTAGGAAATCTGAATGTTGTGCAAAATATAATTATTTATTGATCTTATTGTATGTCGTTCGATTGTAATTAATTAACTAAAGGGAGTGTATCGGTCCCGCGGTAAGTAATGAAGTTAGTTTGACTGAATCATTTTAATGTATGTTATGATGTTGTTTTATAACTATTTCATTCATTATAAATAGATGGTTTTATTTTTATTTTATAGCAAATGACTAATGGTGCATTAATAGTGTAGGGATTTATTATTCTATTACCTCCATATTCACGATTACCTGCGTAACATCTATCTATATTTAATGATTGACATAATCCAAAAGTTGATCATTATTTTTGTACATAAATTATATGGATTTTCTTTAGACAACGATGTGTACGTACTCATATTCTATGAAATTCGTCATAGGTTTTAATTAGTGTTGTATGAGGTTCTAACCCTTTCAACGCAAACGCCTGATATTTGTATGTGGCAATTAACAAGCTTAATTTACACTAACTTGTTCAATAAATATTTACATTGAAATATATTGTCTCATAATTTGAGACGTTGGTGTTAAAGGGGTTGATTAGTTGATAAACTATTACAGTAGACGCTGGTTGAGGTCTTTTCAATTAAGTATGCTTACTGTTTAAGATTTAACATTGATTATTAATTTAAATGCATTACAATCTCTTTTTTGTATTTAAACAAGTTCAAACACGTTTTCACATAATAAAACACGCCAGACTTTATAAAAGACGTTATAAACCATAAATCACATAAGCGCATACGCAGGTGAATACTTAAGATCACCCTTGATTTAGAGTATTTAAGTTTTTGAAAACACTCAATTTTCTCAACTAAATTATATGTTCGCTTTTATAATTGTTAGTGGAACGTACTATGTTGTTCTAGACTTATAATTAATGTCCATCTCATTTAAGGAACTAGCGAAACCTTTGGTATTCCACAGGCCATCAGTAAAAGCCGCCATCTTCCGTCTCCCTCTCTCCATTGAAAATTCAAAATCTCCTGGGCCGGGCATAATTTTTTTCAATTTATGATAAATGTTTGGGATTACCGTTTACATAATTATGTATCTATCGGAGAATATTGCAAATTAAAACATTAAAATAAAATAAATTACTAAACGGCTGTTTTTTGTGGGTTTTAATTGGGGATACTGAAATTTTTTTTTCAAATTTCCACACGATTTACGTAAGGCAAAATGGATTTTTTAATAAATTGAATATTTTACAATTCAAGAGTTAAATTAATACATGGGAAATTTGAAATTGGGTTTAAAAAAAAATCGGCCAGTTTCAATCCTTAACCATCTTTTCTGTAAGTGCTAGTCAAAATTCGCCCTATTTTAAAAAGTAGTTAGCTTATATGTTTTGCTAATGTATTTGATTGAACATCCCCCCGAACTCGCAACGCCGCGTAGTTGTAGCGCGGATTGGGACACATTTTTGCATCTATACTTCTTGTCCAGACTAGTTCATTAATAAAAATACCTGTAATATGATAACTAGAAATTTTTAATAGTTCATTGTTTAATATGGTTATAGGATCTTGGGGGTTTTGCGTGTTACAGAGCCCCGCTTGTGCCTTGAAAAGGGCCTTTTTATGTCAAGCTGAAAAATGCGGTTCACGAGACCATATAATTTCTTTGCCTGTACCAAAAAGTACATTGCGATACAAAAGATAATTTGTCTGTATAGTGCAAATTGAAGGTGCACCCCCGATACCCAAAGGTAAAGGGGTGAAGTGATTGAAAAGAGTACCTTTGGTAGTTCTTTTTATATTTATTGTACTTATTATTTACCAAAAGACGCCATTAATTTTTTTTATTTTTGTTTTTATAAGGTTTTCTTATAAATTGTAATTTTAAAAAGTTTGATATTCTGTTATATATTAACATTATGAAAACTATATTAAAATAAATTTTTTTCTTTTTTTTATTTTTTTAAAGATTTTTTTAAAATAGTATGTCAATGAAAAAAAGTTTAAAAGTCTTTCATTTTTTCCTTTTTGTCATTTTTTTACAATTTTTTTTTAATTGTTTCATTTATACCCTTTTTGGGGGGAATAAGATCAATTTTTTAGATATTTGAGTCCTATTAAAGTAAAATTCTTAATAATAATAAAAAATTCTGATAATTTTCTGTTTTAAATTGCAAAAAAAGACGCAAAATCATCAAAATTTGCTCTTTTTTTTCATACTAACCATAGTGTTTTCAAATTTCTTACCTAAGTATTTTATTGTTTATATTTATTTTCTGTTAATTAAAGAGAATTAACAAATTCATATAAAAAATTATGTTTTGCACTTGAAAATAAAATGCTCTTTTAAATTTTAATTAAAAAGCCCTGCAGCTTCTATTGTAGTTTTAGATTTACATTTGGGGCATTTTGGTGTTCAAAAGCCTTCGGTATTTAAATGCTATGTTTTGGGGGCGTCCCCGTCGACTTGACTCAGAAATCTTTTTTTAGTATGGTCCCCCTTATTTCGTTCTTCCCAATTTTTTGGGTGTAATCCCTCGGGTTTCTATCATAAAAAATATAGAAACCCGGAGGGTTTTTGGGAATCCTTTACACGTACATGCCAGTTATATCATACTTGCAAAAATTTGATCCCGTTATAAAAAAGTTTCATTTATTTTAGACTTTTTCGAAAAACATTTTTCTTTTTCATATCCATTTTTTTTTTTTTTTAATTCAAAGGCCTGTCAACACTGTTACATGGTGGTAGATTTTAAATACCGGTAGAAACAACCCATTTTTCCCAGCTTTTTGCATCTTGTCTAGGGTTTCACACTCACTCGCACAAACTTCATTTTGTTTTTTTAAAAAAATTTTAAAGAAATTTTGCGCGGGGACTAATTCTAATTATTACTGAAAATCTTTTTTGTTTTGTGGTAATTTTTGCTTTTTAAACAAAGAATACACTTTTTTTTATAAGTAAGAAAATATTTTTGTGAGAGAATATGTAAAACACAACAAGTAAATTTTAAAACAAATAAAAAAAATATCTTTTATATCTTTTTAAAAAATTTAAAAATAAAAAAAAGAAAAACCCAATGTTCGGGGGTTTTACGCAAAAATTTTTTCGCCACCAAAAAAAATCGTAAGTAAAAGTTTAAACCCAACTTATCACTAGGGCTGTTTTCAGTAGATATATATTTTCAAAGATATAATATATATATATATATATATGGGATAGAATATATAGAGGGAAAAAAATGTAAGAAAGAATTTTTTTTTACCCCCTTTGGGTAAATAAAAATGAAGAAAAAATACAAAACGGCCCCTTGGGAACTATAATCCCCAATAAAGACGGGAAAATCTCAGCGTAGGTCGTCGATAAAAAGGGGTAAGGTTTTTTTGGGGAAGTCTTTGTTTTGGGGTCAATAGGGGGAGGAATGTAAGTATATTCTTCCTTTAAAAGATCAGTAGGATTTATCTAAGTTTTTTTTTAAAAGATTTGGGGGTATCAAACAAAAAAAAAAAAATTAATTTTCAGTAAAAAATTAATTTATCCATAAAACAGTCAAAATCTGCAACTTTATCAAAATATAATATGTTTAAAAGGCCTTTTAGGGAGGAGTGGTGTTTGATTTGGGGGATTAGTGGAAAATAAATCAATATGGGGATGCCCCCCCCCCTATTTGTTAACAATAGTGATCTTGTCAGTAAACGGGTTCTGAGCTCACTCAGTTTAGCCTGCTTTTGTTATCTTTGTACCAGTCCAACAACGGGCCCCACTTTGCAATTTCATGGTTTCTGTTAAAAACGAACGATTTCCTTTTTTATTTTCTGTTACATGAACATTTCTTTCATTGTTTGTTTTCATGAACGAAAATGCCCTTTTTACTGGTGCCTCCCGTATTTCTGGAAACGTCGTCGAGAGTCGAAAAAAAACTTTTTTCTGAAATTGGAAAAATTCCTTTTTCCCTTTCCCGATTAGGGTCACTAAATCCCAGTTCACCTTTTCCCCAAAAAAAACACATGTTTGTGCGTTTTACCCCCAAAAAAAATACCATTTGGTCGTAAACACCTCGGTTTTAGAGCCCTCCCTAAAATGCCCTGTTTAGGATCGGAATCCTAGACATCGACACATCTAAAAAAGTCCATTTCCCCGGGGGCCCCCTTAGAGGGTAAGGGGCCCAAAATTTGGGCCCAAAGAAGCTCGGTTTGCTGAAAAAGATCGACAGGGATTTTACTCCCCCCCCAAACCCTCTTCACTCTATAACGCGCAAATCAGGCGTTCATGAGAGGCGGGTAGTCACTTTCCCCGACCCGTCTTCGACCGTCGCCCACAACACATTATCGCAGTAGGTATACTGCACTAAGTGTTGTGGGTTCGATCCCACAGGGATCGGGGACAACATTTTGTGTATTCCACAAAATTGTTGTTCTTGGTGTCTGTTTCATGTATGTTTGCATAGTCACCCGCAACACAGGATATATTTCTAGTGTTGGAGTTGTCTTTTTAAAAAAGAAAGAAAAGTTGACGAAAATGCCTCGAAGGGAGTTTGAAATTGTATTTCATTTATGATAATATTATATTTCTTCTCAGAATCCAGTGGTCTCGTATAGGTCTCGCAGCTCTGTCTACAATTTAGGATAAAAGTTCTAATGCGTATAAGGCAAAAGGGGAATGTTCATATTATGTTTACTAAGCTATTGTAACGCACCTAAATACCGCATGAACTTTAGTTCATGTGGTTATTTAACAACAGCATTCATAGTATATATACTACGAATGCTTAAGAAGGGAATTCTGGGTTTTAGCTCATATACCTAATCTCCAGTTCCATTTGGCGTATTCTCCGTCCTACATTGACAGGAAGCAGAGTATAACACCGGAAACCGTTGATATGTATCTCAATACTGCTTTTCACACAGCATGCTATACGACGATTCGAATATTATCATTTTTGACTTGTAATTCGTAATCATAGTTAAAATAATCCTAATACTAAGTAACTGGCAGGCACTCTCAACTTTGACTTCGTCGGCGAACCAGTACTTCTTGAGCTTAGCGCGTTCAACCAAACAAACAAACTCTTTAGCATTATAATATTAATATATTTAAGTGTACTTAATTGCGAATTTAAGTTCAAGAAAGAATGAGCTTCGGACATGATCTCAAAATACGTATTGTAATTAGGTATTTCATTGCAAATTCTTACTTTGAAAAAAGTGACATTTTTACGTCAAGAGAGAAATACCTACTACCAAACTGAGCACCTACATCAATTAACAATAACTTATACTTTCATTTCGTGTATTGTCTTTTTGTTTTGTGTGCTGTCATGCATCTGTAATATTATACTTTCCAGATGGTTTACTATCTATCAATACCTAAAATACCAAATAATAAAATTTATTATTCTGTATTATTCTTGAAACAAGCTTCCTTATACATGCGGATAGAGAATTATTTTTATGAGTGTTTTAATGAGCTAATACTAAATTTAATATATTCTTCTTAGGCACATCAAACTCAGCAGCGTAACCCAAAATTGTCCTTGATGAAGATTGCTACTTATATTGTTCAAAAATAATTCAAATTCCATGATTTTTTTATATTTTAGATTTCGACAGTTTGACTGACCATCAAATACAGTACTTACCATATTATCGCATCTACAGGTAATAAGTATAGATGATATAATATAAATAAAACACATTTTTATAGAATACAATTTAATTTTATGTATAATGCAATCGAAACACAATCTGTACATGAAAGACATAGCAACACAAAATCCTTATATTCAGCACATAACTAAGTTATAGTAAGGAACAGTTAAAATAAGTAATTAAAAATTATGCAACGACAATTTTTTCATTAAAAAATTAAATACGGTGACTGAATTTTTGTAATAATACTAGATCTACTTAAGATGTGGTCAAAATACTCATATATAACAAAAATATAACGACGGTGGTATGAAAAATTTCGTTTCACGAAAAATCCAGTGGTTATGACAATCTAATAAAATCAAATTAAACACAAAGTAAACACCTGTAACGTAATTCATTCTTGGACCATAGACAAGTGAGATCTTTGATGATGAAACATTACTTTTCAATGTAGCACTAAAGGTTTATTTGATACAATTCTAACTTGTGCGGATTACAAAGACCAAAATGAATGATTACAGTACAATTTACTTTATTTAGGCAACACCTACATTATGACGTAACGCAGTGGACCCTAGGTACTTAGAATTATTATTACGCGTTATATTACAAATAAAGGTAAACACAATATAAAAGCAACAAAATACAAAAATAACGTTATCGAAAATTAGGAACAATTTTATGTTAACAATAAATGTGTAGAGTCGGTACAACAAGAAAATGTTATTCTGATGATGTACCTATTTTGAATTTAAATAGTCACTTTTTTAGTTTGTAATGTAAAAAATAATAGGTACTTTGTTTATTTACAAGAATTCCTTATTTTCAAAATCATTCATTTGTATGCGTCATTGTAGATGCGTCATTCTTGTCCTTAAGAGAATAAAATCGGTAAACATTTAAAACTTATCAGTAACAGGTTTTTGAATGGCAGCTTTACTTAACTTTTACTTAAAGGATGTTTAATATTTAAAATGAATGATTGATATTAACATTGTTACAACAGACAAGTTATGTACATATTTTGTTAGTCACAACTCAGATATCAAAAGGAAAAGCGGTTTCAACTCCTACTCAAGCAAGGCTTAGGCTTTGTGGGTTCAGATATTTTTTTAACATTCATTAATATGGAGTATACAATTGTTCGGTCAAACTCTGGTTATGTTGTACCTGACAATACTCATATAAAAACAATTTAAACATCAACTAAATTCGTCGTTACTTATCAAATGCAACATTTGAAGTATTTTTTTATACTTAACACTACTATAGTAATAATGTATTTCATGCAATGTTATACTAAATCTGTAGGTACTTTTGGTATATAATAATTGCTTAATAGGAAGGAATATGTGAATTAAAAAATTGACACACTACGCTTATGATAATTACAGTAAAATATATACGGTCAAGGATTCAAATTCTCTGATTAAGTTTATAGTGGTACTAAGTTATAAGATTATAAGTTAGTGTAGGTTACTAATAAAGGTTACTTACAAAAGGTGACACTTATAGATCCGCAAGTAACCTTTGTATACCTTTGACTACTACGTAACAATCACGTTGATTTTAATCGTTAGCAGCAGTTGTTTTCTGTATCCTGTTTACATTTTATTATTGAATTTGTTGAATAAGTGAGTATATTTTCAAAAGTTCTAAGTTATTTGGATTCGAAACTATATGGGTTAATCTGCTAAAGAGAAATACGGCAGTTTCTAGTGAAAAAAAATATACTCAAAGTTTGTATTACTTAGAGTACACAGATTGTAAATAAACAATCTGTTTTAAAAATTAAAAACTAATTAAGACTTTTTACCTATTTTTAACTAGTATTAATAAGAGTTCCTTTCTTATTCAGATTAGTTAAGATTGGCTTAAGAACAAAAAAACGGTAATGAGTGTGCTCACTTATACAAAAATTCATAAGGCCAACACAGTATCAGACACTAATGAACTCTGTAACTAACCTTCCCTCACATACTATAATAATCACCATTTCTTCTACTACTAGATTATCGAGTTATATATAATATGACTAGAGATACTATCTACGCTATGACTAGACTAAACGAACCTAGAATTAAATTTACTATCCGCGACTTTTCATTCGTAGACTAATTATCAGGGCTGCCAGTAGCGCCAAGTCTATTTGTATAAATAGATAAAGTCAAAATAGTTCATTACTTATTTTGTCCTCTGTTTATCAACGGATTTTATTATTTATTAGTTTGTAATTAATAAAAAATTGGAAATACTCTATTCCTTCGAAATTAAGATATTTCTTAAAATTTGAAAACGGTTTTGTAAAAATTTGAACACTATTCGAGTTCCTGGACGAATACAACGCTATGTATATAAATTATTGCTATATGAAACCAGTATTGGCAAGTCACAAAACAATATATCAATTTGAACTTTAACCTTAAATATAACGACCTAACGAATTCCAGGTATACAGCTTTTCGATGTCTACGTACAATACGATGTTTTATTTCAGGCAAGCCATTGTATTTAAATTCACACTGTAAGCTCCAACATTTTAGTTTGATTTTTCTTATTTCAATATAATAACCGGTAGCCCTGTTAATTACAACGACCAGGCTTTATATCTTCTTTTAAATAAAAAAATTAACAAATAACGACCTAAATGAAAAAATCGACTATATAAAAGTCTACTTACTTTTTACTAAACTAAAATACGAATACTTTATCAATCCCTAGCGTTAGTAAATAATTCTGAATATATTTTCGTTGTGCAAATAAATTACGAATGAAAAACAATTCGTTGTCAATCTCGATTATATTGCTTATCGTTGTCGTATTAATTACTTTTCACTTAAATTTAGTATTGCTTGTCTATCTTTTCACATTAATAATTGCTTTTCGTTGCTATTTACCCACACCTATTAATTAATTAGTTAACTAACGAGCTAAGGAAACGTGTTGTGTAAATGTTGTATATTCATTTACGTTACGTAATTGAAGGTGTTTGATTAGTACTTTTTACAACCGTTTCTAATAAAATTTAAGTTTTTATCGCGTTTATTTGATTGAACACGTAAGCTGTAAAGAAAACGAATAGCCATTCCGCATGAATAATTAATTTATAGAACTACTGCGATTAAAAGTTCGCAATTATATAATTAGGTTTTAATAGTTTTAACTGCATATAAGTAACACTTGTTTCAGG
Organism: Arctia plantaginis; assembly: GCA_902825455.1. NCBI lineage: Eukaryota > Metazoa > Arthropoda > Insecta > Lepidoptera > Erebidae > Arctia > Arctia plantaginis. The sequence continues at coordinate 39,721 of CADEBD010000397.1, forward strand.
AGTTTCATTATCTAGTTGTTCTTACTACTAGAATTATTAATTTTTCCATATTTTCCAAACATCACAACAGAGATCAAAGGTTTTGATTTTCCTAATTTCAAATACATTTTTTAAATTATTAATAATGCAATGGCTCTGAACAATAAACGAAGATTATTTGCTTGGGATGCATCCCTTGTTGTGTTTGCGTATTGTGGCTTCTAATTCCTGCTGATAACAAGACTTCGGACTGAATTGCAAGAAGAAAAACAATTAAAAAAAAAAAACAAATTACTTTCGACAGTATAATACAAAGTTCGATACACATAATTCGATCAAATCGGATTTAATTATAAGAAAATTATATGATACGATAGATGTTTTTGTTTCATTTGTATTTGAAAAATGTTAAAATATTTGAAATTCACAAGATTTTTTTATGAATGTCCATCCTTAAATCCTCAATCGATCAAAAAGCACGAAAACATCTAAAAATAGTCATCGTCTCATTTTTAGGAATTATTGAGTAACGTTTATCTTTGTTTTGTTTTTTTTTTCTTAGCAATTCGAATAACGAAGGATTAAATTGTTAAAACATCATATCACCTGTTCGCAGTCTAAATATTCAGCCGAATTTAGTCGTTCACACCTTTAACTAAATCTATTAACCAATATTGCTTTTTTATTATTGCTTTTCTACTCGTACTCACGTTATGGCCTATAAGCTAGAATAATCTAGGAATAGTCAGATATATTTACTGTAAACGACCACTAGGGCTTTGACATTGAATTAAGAGCCGACAACCCTCACAGCTAACTATTGGCTAAGAACTTTCCAGCAGAAAATTTGATCGTAAGTAAGATCGTAATAACATTTTGCAGGGCAAACTAGGATTTTTATACTACCCCGTTATCCGCGTTGGCAAGTATTTTCAGATAATATATTTTTTTGAACTAGGAACTAGACTAGGAATATATCATGTGTCGCGGGGACTTTACAGACATTCATGAAATGGACGCAAAGAACACCCAGACTCAGAACAATAATTTGTAGATCACACAAAGTGTTGTCCGATTTGGGGATCGAATCCTCAACACTTAGCAGCGAGGTGATCGCTTAAACCACTACGTCATCCGTGTATATTGGTACCAAAAATCAAATAGCTCATGTTTGCATTTCTTTTCAATTTTAGTTGTTGCAAACTAATTGATGAATGGTAAACGATATTGCTGCGATATTCAAAATTCAAAAGAAAAAATAAGTGTTTTCTGACATCTATTTTATGAAACTGCAGAGTGCCTAGCATCGTTTACAGCATATAAAATTATGCTAGATAGTTTATGTAATATAGATTCATTGCTTATCGTATTGCTAATTTGGACATATTTGTCTTTATCACTGTATATTAGAACTTACTGATCGAGTCATGATTATAGCTACCTTACGTTCACTGCCTTAGTTATGGAATACTTTCGTGTGTACCTTGCATTAGATTTAACGTAATTTATACACTATTGTAGTACAGACTATTTATTTGAATATATTTAATGGAACATTTGAAGTAGAAAATGTTATTGTTTAAACTTTTTATTGTTTTTACTTTATTATAATAGTAGATAATGACACAAAGTAACGCTAGAGAAGTGCGCAAATAACAGGTAAAACAATTTTGTAGTGTTTACTATAATAACTAGAGGTGGACTGATTCGTACCTACATTGTTTTTTATGTATAATATATTATTATAAGTTAATTCATTAATAATACTACCATCTACTAACATTGTAAAGAAGAGAAATTTGGTACACAGGGACATATTTACATTATAATGTGTATATTTTATATTTTTGTATAGTATAAGTTGGTTTTAATATTACTCGTTAGTACTTATCTGTATAACCGCTACAATTATAATAACGTTAGTATAATATTCGAATAAAATATCTTCGTTTTTTAATTTTACCTTTTTTTATCCTTAGAAGCCAATAGTTTGCGATTTTTCTACTTAACGTCATTAAAAGAGCTAGTAGTTAGGATAATAAAGAATTTCTCGAAGGGAGTATTAGAAGGAATAAATAGAATAGACAAGAAACTATATTAGTTGTAAGACTACCGCACTAGAAGTAGAAAGTGTGAGAGTACACGGGAAACAGAGTACAACTAAGTACAAGTATGCAGGACAGAAATGAACAGTCACAGTGTCACATTATCCAATGATTCGATGTTTAATTTCGTTTCATTCAAATTTTTAATATAAGTACTTCAAAGCACCAAAATAACTAACTCTCTACACTTTTATATAATTAAAGAATTATTTCTACCTTAGTATTGCTTATTGATTTACTTTAATATTGCTTTTTACGCGTCACCTTCTCTGGTATAGCCTACTTTATAAAAACTATATACTCTTTAACCCTACGGTCGCCGCCATCTTAAGTATTTTCATGTACATTACCATATTCTATAATATTAGTATCAGTATTCATTTATTTCCACATATTTATGATTAAATGTCTAGAAATAATCAGTGGGCGATCAAATTGATTAATATATTACGAAGGGAAGTGATATTACAGTATCTAAGAAATATAAATTGTGGCACTACATCTACTTGAAGTATCTGGAAATGGAATATAATGACTAGTTCAGTTTAGTGCCTCTAAAGGCAGTCCTCTCAAGTAAGTGGTCGTAATTTATCAATCCCAGTAAGATTCATCAATACTCAAAATAATTTTAAGGACGAGACAATTTTAAGTTTTTGAATTTGTAAAAGTCAGCCTTAAACAGCTTTCAAGTATGGTGACATTTTAACTCAAATGATCCGACATGAAAACAGTCTAGTAGTTTCCCACTTCCAAAAGGCATATAATTGCGTTCCCAAATAAAGTTGGTTTCAATAAATGCAGGAACTTTCTTTTAAAGTATTAATTGACTGGTTAAAAGAAAACACTAACGAATTGACTGAGGCATTAACTAATAGACTAGGGAAAGGCGTGGGGCGCGCGGGCCTCGCTCGAACCGCACGTCGAGTCATGCCTACATCTAGCTGCTACGTACTCTACAACTCGCGTCATAGTGCGACAGGCGCGCGAGCTCGGCCCGCGGGGCCGGTGTTTCGGTTCAAGTTATACTATACAGCGCTACAGGGTTAATAAATAGTCTGCTGCGTCTACTCGACAGCGGTGCGCGACTTTAGTGACTACGTTATTATTGCTTTTCGAATACCCATTTTTCACCAAGCACCTCGTGCTCTCCTCAATAACCTATGTTAATGTTACCTTATTCTAAGTTAGTTTATTGCCAGTAACGTTTGACTTTTCACCTATTAACACACGCTTGACTAAAGGCATGTTCGCTGTGGTGCGCGGCCCTACCCCTGTCGCCGCAACAGGGTACGACCGCTGCCCTCGCCCCGCTCACACATCCCTCCGCGACATCTACCGACTCCTTTACATGATTTCTACGGCTGGTTGCTAGAGTTCTAGTATTAAAAAGATTACATTCAATGTCGCGTCTTCATATTTTAGTTGGTTGCCGAAGCTAGTTCAAAGAATAATTATCTTTAAAAAACATTTACTGGAAGTAATTGCTTCGTCACTGAATATCTCGTAGCAATTGTGGTTTCGTACAATACGAATTTTGTATTAACGTTTCAATTTAGTGAATTGACTTAGTATTCCACTTAGTTCGTCATCTTACATGCACGCGTTGAAGCGGGCGGTATCAGTTCGGCGGGTGCGAGGCGGGAGGCATAAGGCACTGTCGCGGACCGACGCCATGCGGTGCGGTGCCACGGTGCTGCGAGGTGCAGCAGTCGCCCGCGGCGGCGTGCGTGCGGAGCTTCGGACGGAAAGTTTTGGCAAGTTCCTCACCGAGACGGAGGACGCGGCGCGCGACTTCCCGCGGCCCTCCACCGACGAGCACGGCGCTCGGCTCTCGCATCTCGACGCTAAACTTACACCGTAATACTCTCTAACCTACTTTGCGGTTGTAAAAATCACCTACAAAAGATATTAGTTTTCAATTCATATTTTAATATTTTCTATGTATATAAGGGTATATTTTATCGACGAGTACATACATATTTAATTTAAGTTAACCGCTATGGGGACGTGTGACGCTATGCCTGCGACCGCGTCGGCCGCGGCTCTACGGGGTCGTACGTGAATTCGTTGTATGCGAAACGTTGCTGACTGTGCAGCGGTGCGTCCAGCGTGCGAGTGCGCGCTCGCTCGACGCTCTCGCTCCAGGTTCCATATACTGTAAATTTTAATATTACGCTAACAAGCTAAATTCATATTAATACTTTACGTTTACGTTAAAACCATTTAGCGGTGGTTACGGTCCCTGGTTGCGTTGGCCATTGTGGCTAGCCCGACGCGGAGATGGGTGCATCCGGTTCATCGAACGAATTCTCGTCTCGCACACACGCCGATTCCTGGTGCTTGTTCAGGTAGCTCTTAAGAGCGAAAGTCTTATGGCACCGCGTGCACTCAAAATTTTTATCGGAGGAGTGTGTTTGCATATGTGCACGTAGATTCGATCTGTCTGCAAAAGCTTTTCCACAATGTGCACAGCCGTAAGGCTTCTCTCCGGTATGGGAGCGCAGGTGTCCTTGAAGAAGCCATGGTCTGGAAAAAAGTTTGCCGCATACACCACATACATGCTGCAGTTGGTGAGTGAGAACATGCATGGCAAGTGCTGGCATTGAGACATATGCTTTGCCACATTCCCCACAACGCTTTGCCGATACTGAGTCGAGGCTCCGATGAGTCTGTTTGTGCCGCGATAGGTTTGAGGACGTCGCATAACGTTTACCACATTCACTGCATGTGTACTTCGACTTAGACTCTGGTTGTGGAATAGATTCTATGGGAGAGTTGGTAAAATTTCGACGTTTGGAGCGGCCATCGCTGACAAAGAATGCCTCATAAGTGTATGCAAACGGTCTCGCGAGGCTTTTCGGTAATTGTCTCTTGTACGGGAGGCTCTGGTGGTGGAGACGGTGGTGGAGGCGGTGGAGGAGGCGGCGGTGGTTGTGGTTCTGGAGCAACAGGTTTCCAACTGCTGTGGCGCCGGTGCTGGAGTGGTTAAAAATACGGCATGCTGGCTTAAGTCAAGGATAGCATGGGCCGCATTAAGATCTTCCTCGGCACGGTGAAGATGCGCAGCTCGGTCACCCAGGCAATAAGGGCGGTAGATGTCTTTTTTCTTTGGTGGCAAGGAGAGTAGGGCGCCAGTGCTGGTGTAGCACATAGAAATTGATTTGCCGCTCGCCGGTGGCGGAGGGGGGGAGACAAGGCGAAGACTGGAGCTGTACCTGGAGAAAAGGCGATTCTGTCGAGTCGGAGGTGGAGAGATGCAGAAGGGCGTAGGATAGTGGCTGAGGCGCCGGCTGAGGGGCGGGATCGGTGCCGGCGGGGGCCGGGCTCAACCTCATTCGGCAGCTGGGCGGTGAATTGCGTGGAAGGCTGCTCCTCGGTGTAACCTGAGAACCAAAAACACAAGCATAAGTAGGTACTCTATATCATAGTTTAGTTTACCGGAATATACGGGTGTCCATTAGCATAGAACACTAGTTTTTAAATACTTATAGTACTTGTCTTTAGCATTCAATTATAAAAAAAATTAAAAAAAGAACCATCCGTTTTAAAAGTTATGACCGTTTCAATTTTCAGATATTATAATCTAGTAATATTATATCTAGCTTTGGGCCGTGGCTCCGCCGGCATGTATGTTCGGATATTGCGGTAAAAAGTAGCCTATGTTACTCGCTGATAATACATTATCAACGATCTTTCAACAATGGAAACCTACAGGTTTCCATTGTTAAAGGAAAGAATCGATTTAGTGGTTTAGACGTGAAAGCTTACAAACAAACTCACTTTTACATTTTTATAATATAAACGTATAGAAGTATCAAATCATATCAAAAGAGGTCACATCATATCTTAATACAGCCAGCGTTATCCATTACATCTGAAACACACATTCGCAGAGCTTTTAAACTTGCTTAATCTGAAGTATGAAGACGCGACTACAAGTAGGGACGTAACCGCTTTAACTTTAATAAAGCCTCTGTGTTAATATTCAATCATGTCCTGACGATGTCGGTCGCGTATCAACACCTTCTGCACTGTACCTTGTTTCAGTTTTACGTGGAAGGAATTTTGTACCCGCGGACTTTGGCGGTTTTTATGTACTATATACATTACACTACAGAACTATCGTACTGTGTGTGGTATTGTGCCGCCCAATAGATATATCCAATCAGGATCGAAAGCATTAGCTACATAGCCTTTACGGTATGATAGAAGTATGGCTATTGTAAAAAATATACCTAATCAGCAAAAATCATACTACGAAATAGAAGTCTTGCTTCTATACAACTCCGTTTTCGGAACGAAACTCCTTATCGCGCGTTATACGTTCTGAGCGGATGGTAGCGAGACCAAAAAATGTGTAACAAGACTTTTTCCGATCGCGTACCTATAGTACGCCTTTTACGTAGGTCACTACCTATTAATTTAAGTTTTGAGATGCTCGAAATTTGAAAATAGAACGCATCTGTGTCATATATTATTAAAAGGCAAATTTATTTGAAAATCCAAAACACAAGGCCATTTACTGCAATAAAAAATATTAGAAGTATTATACTGTCATCAATACCCGCTTTTTGTCTGTTACGATGGAGCTTAAACGTGAACATTTACGTGCTATGATATATTACTACTTTAAATGTGGCTTATCTGAATATTTACGCTTAGAACGTTAAAAATAAAATAAGCTAAAGTTATAAATATGCTCCTTCCTCGGACAACCTTTTAGATGGTTTATAATGGTGGGCAAGAAGAATGGTTGGTGCAGTGAGAAGCGTCTACGTTTTGAAACGTGTTTCTGAAATCATTACTGGCGACGAAACATGGATCAATACGGATCAATATGATCCGGAAAGCAAGAAGCGTTCCTCGGTATGGGTGTTTATCAGATGGCTAGTTGCCAATAAAATTGCAAAGATGGCGGAAGATTGGCAAAAAGATGATGGCCCAAGTTTTTATTTCACAAAGTGCACATCTTGCAACATCAATGCTAGAGAATTGTAAGTCTCTTAACTCAGAATGGTTCACTATAATCTAATAAGTTTTCAAAGCTGTGCAGGAGAGACGACGACGATAAAAGATAAGATAAAGAGCAAGTTTTTTTTTAAGTGCAGAAGAAGCAGTGGCTGCCTAGGAATCAACCCTTTTTGACCTGTCGAAGGAAGACCGGAATAAGAGTTTCCATGACTGGTGTAGGCGGATGGAAATTGTATAGATAGTTATGGGCAGTATTTAAAAAAATATAATATAAATTGTAAGTATATATTGTTTACTTTTTGCGTGCCTCAAAATTTATATAGTGATCTTCGTATGTCCAGCAGTGGACAATCAAAGGCTGTTGTTGTTGTTGATCTTCGTAGGTAGAATCTAAAGTCATAGATCAACGCACACAATAGCAACAATCCCTGTTTTAATCAAATATTTAGCAAAATAAATATGAGAAAATTATACCTATGACATGTATGCCTGTGCCGATCTACAACCGTTCTTCTTTTGCCATTCTTCTCATAGGGCTATGCTAGCCCTATGAGAAGCTAAGACGGGGCAAACAAACTAACGTTCCATTCTTTTTTAATTAACAGATAGATACAATGGCATCATTAAATATACCTACCAAAACATTGTTTTCATGTGGTCCAGCATGTCAGTTATTAAGGACTAAACGTTAAAAGGCCATAAAGAGAGAAAAAAAAGATAAATAAAAAAATATGAAAATATAAATGAAAGTTAATAAATTAATAAAAAACACATTATCCCACCACTACATTTACACTTAAGAAATAGCCTTTGCTAAATTGACCCCAAGCCTTTTTGTCTTCTATGTAATACACAATTGAGTAGTAGGCTTTCTGACATAATTTGCGTTTTTTTAAATTTGTGAATATTAGCTTGTACTTTGAAATCTTATATATTATTTGGGATTTTATTATAAGATCGGACACCTTGACCTCGAAATGACTTGTTTATTTTTTGGAGCCTAGAGGCAGGTACAACAAATTAATTCCAATTTCTGGCATTTATAGAATGTACATTACTTCGATTCTAAAAGTATTCTTTGTTTTTATGAACATATGTTACATTTTCATATATTTATTGACATGCTACCATCATTATGTTTAATTCTTTAAATTTCTGCCCGAATGAACAATGATTGCCTTAATTATAAATTGTACGATTTTGTAGTACAAAAAATAGTTTGAAATGTCGGGCGCATTCCTCCACAATCGAAGACCGTACGACATTATGCTATGAAAAAAACTGAAGTAAACAAGTCGTGCTGTTTTCGACATCAGTCAAGTCTCGAATTTTTCTTACTGCGTATGATGCTTAGCTGAGTCTACTCGATAATTTATCTTTGAAAGGAACTTCGTTCTGACCGGGGGTCCACATACCCCTCACACCGATTTTACTGTAAAAACATACTGTAATAATTTAATAACATTGAGCAAAATGTTCCTCAAACTCAATGTTCTAATTATACAGTTTTGAAGTAAAGTTTAAACAAATATTATTTTATGATACCTTGGACTGGGTACCAATAAAGTTCAATGTGTAATCTTTTTTTGTAATAAATCCTTTATAGTAAACTGAACATATACTGTACATAATGTTATTTATCAGAAAATTCATAGGTAGTTATGAAGTGTTTAATTATGAATTAGCGTGATGGTTACAATTATATTCCTGAGTGCCTTAGTTTAATGTAGGTGTTCACAGTCGATCTACATCGGGGGTCTTTTCTCAATAGCAGACAGTAGATCTTTTCCTCTTTCTAACATACCGGTGGGCACAGGCGATCGAGACCAAAGGAGAGGCTTGTGCGGTTAGTTTAGACATAGCGAAGGCCTTTGATCGGGCCTGGCTTAAGGCGCTTCTCTCGAAGCTCCCTTCCTTTGGTCTGCCCGAGAAATTGTGTAATTGGGTCACCAGCTTCCTTACGGACAGAAGCATTAAGGTCTATATCGACGGTGCATGCTCCGACTTGAAATTCGTAAATGCTGGTGTCCCACAAGGCTGTGTGCTATCACCCACACTGTTTCTTATGCATATCAATGACACGTTGCAAACTAATAGCATTCATTGCCATGCAGATGAGATGCCCTTTATACCGGCCGCCCCTATATTTCTTGGGAAAATGTCATCGAGAGTCGAATCAAACTTATGTCTGAAATTGAAACTTCCTTAGCGGAGGTTTCAGATTGGGGCCAACTAAATCTAGTCCAGTTTAACCCAAGAAAGACACAGGTATGTGCGTTCACCGCAAAAAATATACCATTTGTCGTATCACCTTAGTTTGAGGACACCTCCCTAACTGCCTCAGCCAGCATCGGAATCCTAGGCATCGACATATCGAACGAAGTCCAGTTTTGGGGTCACTTAGAGGGTAAGGTCAAATTGGCCTCGAAGAAGCTCAGTGTCCTGAACAGATCGACGCAGTTTTTCACTCCGGCCCACCGCCTTCAGCTCTATAAGGCGCAAGTCCGGCCGCATATAGAATACTGTTCTCATCTCTGTGCAGACGCACCTCAGTACCAGCTTCTCCCTCTGGACCGCATCCAACGAAGAGCGACTTGAATCGTCGATAGCCCGAACATCTCCGATCGGCTCGATCCCTTGGCGTTACGTAGAGATGTGGCTTCACTCTGCATTCTCTATCGCATATATCATGGAGAGTGCTCTGAGGTATTGTTCGGACTAATACTAGCTGCAAATTTCCACACGGCAATATTTTCATCCTCATTACCTGGATAGTTTGCGTTACACTACTGTGCGCTCTTCGAGACACTTTTTGCCCCGCACAACCAATCTGTGGAACGGGTTATCGTCTGCGGTATTTCCGGACCGATACGACCTTCAAACCTTCAAGAAAAGAGCGTACTCCTTCCTAAAGGGCCGGCAACGCGTTTGTGACTCCTGAGTTGCAGACGTTCATGGGCGGCGATAGTCACTTTCCATCAGGTGACCTGTCTGCTCGTCTGTCTCGAAAAGTAATAATAGTCCATTATATATCAAAATGTCGTGTTCAGTTTGTCTACTTTAACTCATATCACAGTTGTGAAAATAGAACACAATATTAAATTCGTGTCGAATAAGAAAACCTCATTTTTCTGTAAAACAAAATATGTAAAAAGAACAAGTCCTGATTGACAGTGTTCTATTTGTAAACGAAATAAAAGAAAACGAGGTTCGGAACAGTGAACGGTTGTCGCGGTTGTCTCGTTGCACCAAGTAGTTTTGTTTTATTGACGTGTAACATCTTCCCCCTCGTTTTTCTGCAATTTATTTAAGTAACTTTGGGAAAAAGGACAGTAAACAGTAACAAGAGTAACAGGAAGCCCGAGAATCACTCATACAATCACAAAAAACTATCTTTTAGTTAAATTGGATTTAAATTGCTAGTTGCGGCAAAAGCAGTAAAGGGAGGGTTTGTGTTTGGCCTGTATATATTTATGTAAGTCCGTCTCTAGCTTCCTGTCGTAAGTACTTAACAGCTGAATAGATGAGTTATATTTATCGTAATTTTTGTTATTGTTAAAATGAATAGTATGGCGACAATTTTAAAATAATTTTTTAACAAATTTATTGAAAACGGAGCCATAATTAAAGATTTTAAAAGTAGCTTCAAAAATATGCTGTGTATTAGTTAGTATTTATAATGGACGCGGGCGGAACGGGCGTTACATCCCTCCAACACAAAAGGAGGATTTTAGGCGAGGCCCGGGCAAAGGGATTGTCCTGGCGGACCGCAACTCAACGGTTATTGTCTGAAAGTTATATATATACCTATGTCGTGGGATCGACCATTTCATGCAAACAATCATATTAGCTTAGGAAAAAGCTTATATTTAAAAAACTTCAAATATACATATTTTCTATGTTAGAGGGGGCAGACGAGTCACCTTATGGAAAGTGCCATCGCCGCCCATGAACGTCTGCAACTCAGTACTCACAAACGCGTATGTACATTTGAATATTTCACAGACAAGTTCCCTAATTTTAAAGGTAATTAACGTATAAGGTAAATAAAATATTAAAAGAGTGATAAAAGAGTAGTAAAATAAAAAAGAATGCATACTATGTGTATGCATTCTTTTTTCTACATGCACATCACAAACAATAACAAGCTGACATATATATTTTTTTTCGTTAACTTAAACTTAACAGATCGAGTCTTCAATATTTGATGTTAACTTCAACTTGATTCCTCCTCGCATTCCCGGGGAATAGAGTCTTAAATGCAGACAAAAGGACAATAAAGTGATCCTTAAAGGTATGCAATATCATTAGCAGGCAGTTCAACCTATCTTTGTTGTACTGTCATTTTATAGACATTCCGTATTAAGAGTAAAATACGTATATACTGAAAATCGGGAAATTATAATACTGTTTTACATATTTTTTTAAAAATATAGCTCGTATTGCTGATAATTTAAGCTGATTGTGCTCCTCTATAATATATAAGCATTAAAATTTCCAAATTTTACTCTTCTTGGTTCGCGAAATTTGCGTTATAGGATAGGTATAATATATAGTATTAATATATAGTATGTAGATTTATAAACCCTAATGTCTGTCATCTAATGAAGTAATCCTTAGTTTAATGTGTATATGGCCTGTAAAAAACGGACAATGATTAGCTTTAAAAAACCACTACTCCGGTGAAAATAAACCTACAATATGTACTTACAAATACTTGTACCTTTTGTAAAGTTAAAGTCGTATATCCGAAGTGCTACGAGTACCCCTTGTAAGAGTTATTTGTAGTCGTTAATTATCGAGCAACCTGTGGCGTAGCAGTGAACCCACGTACCAACCTGTAGAGCCCTGCATACCAACATATACGTACAACAGACGTCTCGGATCCTGGGTACGAAATGAGTTGTGCTCAACTCATTTCCTTTATCAAGAAATGTGTTTATGATTGCTCGTAGAAAACAATTGAAATTCAAATTTGGAAAGATCTATAATTTTTTACTTATGAAAGAATAAGATACATATAGATTGTTATGAGAAATATTATTTAACATTAGTTACAAAACTTACTCAGAACTATAATTGTATCACTAGATCGTGACACACTAACTGATTTTAAGTGAGCTGACTCAGACCGGTAAATAATAATTTTCCCTTTTTTATTTTGGCAACGTGTTTCACATAAAACTAGTTTTCCTATTAATCTTCTCAGCTATGATGAAATGCTTGTTAGGAGTGGGTTCGGTTTGGTAGTATCCTGAGTACGATCCGAACCTGCAATAATTTGACAGCAGCGCTCGGTATAGTAATCAGGATGCTACCGCCGACCCCAGGTCGCCGCTTGCGTTGCTCTTCATGCTATCTAAATGGTATATGATTAAAGCACTTAATAAACTAATTTAAAAAAATCATTTTTATCAAATCAATACACAAATCAACTTTTAAAAGATAAGTTTGTCTATACTATATATATTACTCTATGAACTATCTGTATACATATTAGTACAGCTTATTTTTCTTAAAAAAGAACACTTTTAATAATTTTGTATTTTTGGTCATGTATATTTTTAAGTCCAAAACTGCAGATAAGTTCGAATAATAGAGGTTAAATAATGAAATTGCCGTTGTATAGTATAATAGATACCTTGAATTGACATAAAACCTTCTTTGTGTGAGATTTTGTTGTTACTTCTTTCACATGATACCTATGAGGTTCTTCTTTTAGAAAATATGCAACATTCGATTTTCGACTTTCAATTGTTTTTTGTTATGCAAGCTTAGACGTGAAAGATGGATACTTAAAAAATCCGAGCCATTTTTGAATACAAGTTCCGACGCGAAGCTAATGCGGCATCAACACTACGTTTGGAGAGGAGATTGCTAATGAACGCAAAGTGCGTTTTTGGTTTAAACGCTTTCGTAATAGAAACTTCGTCTTGAAGAATGAATCACGTAGAACACCGCCTACACAGGTGAATAACGCTGAATTGAAGGAGATGATGGAAGCCGATCCGAGTCAAACTACCCAGGAATTATCGGCATGGTTTAACGTTACCCGACCTACAATATTAATTCATTTGCATCAAATCGATAAGATAAAAACGTAAAAAATGGGTGCCTCTTGATTTGCCTGATTTGCAGATAGAAATGCGTGTTGCAACTTGTGTTGCCTTGTTGAATCGGTATAGAAATGAATGAATATTCGATCAAATTGTGACATGTGTCAAAAATTAGGTTGTTTACGATAACCGTGAACGAAAAATGCAATGGCTGACCCCAAGTCAATCCTAACCACCGCAACAGTAAAGCCAAGCTTACCAATAAAAAGGTAATGGTAACTGTTTGGTGGTCTCTTCATGGTGTTATTCACTATAGCTTTCTCAGGTCTGGTCAGGCAATAACAGCAGATGTTTACTGTGCCGAACTTCGAACAATGATGATGGAACAGGCAGTGAAAAAACCCCGGCACCTTAATCGATCTTCGCCATTATTGCTCCATGATAACGCAATACCTCACACTGGACGAGAAACCGTTGTAACACTACAGGAGTTGCAGTTAGAAACCATGTGTCATCCTCCGTACTCACTAGACCTTGCTCCAACGGACTACCATTTTTCTACCGTAAAGGCATAAATGAACTTCCGTTTAGATGTTTAGATAATGAGGGTCTTAGAAAAAAACGAGTTTCAAACTTTCTGTACAAATCGGCAATTTCATACTTCAACCCCTAATATAACACGAACCCAAATGATGATGTTAAATAATATGTTATACACAAACAAACTACGTCTAAAATCTGTAATTGGGAAACAATATGACTTACACAACATGAAACCTAAATACCTAAATACCGTTTAGAAACTCTTAGAGGTAACTACATAAGCTGAAAATAGTATAAGTAGATCAGCATTAAAACCGATTCTTTAACGAACTCTAGCGAGGTGAGTGAACGTCCGGAAAAAAGTTTAGTTCCCATATTATATTTTCAGTGAAAATAGGTAAACAGAATGCGAGGTAGGCGGCACTTGGTCCACGTGTATTGAGCAGACGAGTATTTACCTGCGCCAGTAGTAGTCTGTCATTGGTTGTCTTATTACATAGAATTTGCAACGTCCGGCCCACGAGCATGCGCTGTTAACTTCCATAAAGTTGGTGGAAACTTTAATAAACCGCAATTCTGAACAAACATCAAACTGTACATTGAATACAGTAGTTGACTCAGTTTGTTCATATTAAACCTCAAACACACTACAACAAGTACGAGTTTGTTAAACACATGCAACATTTTATATAAAATTAATATTTGTGACGTCATACTCTGCAATCGTCAGCACGGAAAATCTTATGATACGATATAAAAACTTTTAGTAATTAATTTAACAAGAAAACTATTATATGTTGGCTATTTTATATGGAAGGTTTTGTAAATAGAACAGTTATTATTTGTATGGAGCCAAAGTCTTTCCCTTCTCGATCTTTAATAATCACTGTTGTACATCAGTATCCCCCCGTAAAAGAGAAATTTATCGCCAGTTAATAAACTTTATATTTGTTGTTATGAGGTCCAGGGTATTTTGTTCCGAGAACTCAACGAAGAATTAGTATATTAAAGCGTTGGTTATTAATTTTAATAAGAACTATTTATAAATTAACTATTTAAGATAGACTGAGTGATAAAATACTACTTATATCACACCTGCGTAGGCAGGTGTGATATAAGTAGTATTTTAACTTAAATATTTAACATATAATCTAATATATATATATATAAAAGCTGTGCAAACAATATTGTATTTGCAGGTGTTATTTGACAATGACAGTTAGAATATGCATTGAAACGAGTGACGAAAGATAAACATTTGAAGAAAGAAATTCTAAATAAACTGTAATAACGATTTGTATTGTTTGTATTTTATATCAGGAAGTTACTCAAATTCAGAAAATAAAAACTCGTCAAAAACAGTGTTTTGAAAATCTTACGTCACCGTGAAAATACAAAAAAGTGAAAGCCTTTAAAACTTCAAAGCTTCTTTATTGATGTTGATGAATGATGATGTATTTAGTACTAGGCACTTCTAGCCGGTACATGAGGGTGAGTAATAGGATATCATCCACAGGTACTGGCCGAGAGAGCCCAATACCACATTTAAAAGCGATTATGATGATCCGATGTCTTTTTTGATGACTTGTGAGACATAGAAAGTTTGAGATAAAAAAATAAATTATGTATTTGTAACACACAATAGCTAAACAACTTGATATAATATCTTGACTGATGATTTGTGACGGTAAGTACGTATTTGCCACCTTTTTTTGATACTCAAGTTGAGAAAAACGACTTAAGACGACGATGATTAAAACTATAGTGTACTTGTAATATAGCTCTTCGTATGAGGAGAATATGAAAAACATAAAAATCTATCATCCGTTCAAATTCGTTCCGGTCTAGTTATTGTCATTTCCCATTTACATTTTACTAATAATTCTCTGTAACACAAATAATTTATCTTAATAGAGTAATAATTTTAGGGTTCTGCTTCTCAAAAAAAAAGGACTTCTTTGTCCACCTATCTGTTTGTAAAGATCTATTTTGTCGAGATTGTTTAGAGGTGTGAAGTGAAATTAACATCAAATAATTATGTAACCTAAAGCTGTTAAAAAAGCAAGCTTCTTAGTCAACAGAATTAAAAAAAAAACCATTTGGCAACGATTCAAATAAGTAGTTTCTTGAGTTACATATTAGGTTATACTCTATCGACAGTCCACATCTATTTTTTGAAAAACAACGACAATACGAGATCGATTAATCTGGTCTCAGAATAAAAACTGTACAAGTCATTGACCCGGCGCCCCGAGAGTTCTTTTCCGTACGTTCATCCCGGGAAGGGAAGTTTAACGTGAACTTTCTTGCTTTAAATTCGTCAGTTTTTCATGTTATACAATGTTATATATCATAATTATTCGTTTATTTTATTGATATAGTTGTGTAGAAATAGCATAACACTGTGGACATAATAGAATTTAAACATTGTCCTCAATGTTTTGCTATGTGCCAACCGCATTACATAGACTACACTGAAACAACAGTAAAATATAAAGTTGATATTGTAGTTATATTCATAGGTCAATAAGAGTCCCGTCCCCCCTCCTTCTTAGATTTATGAGATCTTAGTAAAATTACTTTTTCGTTAGCTAACTAACATGACTTTTAGATTCTTGTAAGTAGGTCTATATCCATGCGAGCTACGATTTCCTGAGAGATTTTGTGAGTTTCAGAATGTTTTAATGCTTTAAAACATTCTGAAACTGGGACTTTAAACTCTTTGTACAATTTATATAGTCCTTATATTTTATTATTAGTGTTCATTAGTTTGTCTTGATACTTTTCTTTTTCAACAGACGGGCTCCGAACAATCTTTCGAGAACAATAAATAATCTTTACTGTATTTGTTTCATACCCTCTAACTTCTGAATATGTTGACTTATCGTTAGTTTCACATACATATTCACTATGTTCATATACACACAATATTTTTTATTAAAAATGGTCACAGTATATGCATGTAAATACACATACGTGTAGATAAGTAATGTGAATAAAACTGGAGCAAACGCGGCCAAAAGCGTGTTGAAATCAAGAGAAGAGGGTTCCGTGGGTTCTGATATCTTTATAATTTATCCCAAGAACAACATGTAACCATATATCTAATAAGAGATATACTATGTTATATTAAGAAGATGGACCTGTTATAGATTTCACCATAATCTATAAAAAAACTATTTTCTGTACTTTTTTTCTTAGATGTAAGTGGGGATGGCCATATTAATTTAGACCCTCAGAACAAGTGCATTATTTGAATGTCACATGGCTAGATTTACTTTTTTAATTGAAACGTATATTCATTATTCATTTATTTACATTGCACATCTGTATATGGACATTGCACATCTGTATATGGACTACAGCTTAAACTTTATCGTTCCAGTAGTCAGAGTAAGTTGAATGTAAAGACGGGCCGACAGACGCACGAGTGATTTTAGAAAGGTACCGTTTTTTCATTTGAACGTACGAACCCTAAAATGTTCATAACATAACGTGAGAGTCTATCGTGTTTAAAAAGATTTAGTGTGACGTCACCCGAGGCTTACCGCGTTAATACCTGGTGGCCTAGCATGTTTGACCGTGACATTTCGTACTGAACACGTGAAATTGTTAGTATGAAGTGTTTTCTACTACTCGCGTGTTAGCTATCGGCGGTTATTAGTACAATTGTCGCGGTTAT
The DNA here is from genome assembly GCA_902825455.1 of Arctia plantaginis. Taxonomy (NCBI): domain Eukaryota; kingdom Metazoa; phylum Arthropoda; class Insecta; order Lepidoptera; family Erebidae; genus Arctia; species Arctia plantaginis. The sequence continues at coordinate 57,057 of CADEBD010000397.1, forward strand.
TTTTTAGATCGAAATTACTTTATTTAGAAAACCATAACTTTTACGAGAAAACTACTTAGCTTCGCTTAAGAACAATACAATGTATTTATTCACGCCTGCTTTTCTGAAGAGGTAGGCAGATGTTTAATAGTTCACGTGTTGACACTTATAATTTTAGTCTATTACTCGTATTACGTAATCGTGGGAAGTCTATTGCTGTCAACTACTTAAGATCTGGTTCGAGCTGAAAATGACATAATGGTGCTTATTCTGTTGTTCGAAAACTCTCTAAACTAAACTAAAAATCACTAAAAATTAGTTTAGTCCTGTCAAGTACTAAGTTTTCAGAATACGAAACGTTATTTGACAGGACTAAACAAATTTTTAGTGATTTTTAGTTTAGTTTAGAGAGTTTTCGAACAACAGAATTAGTATCAATATCTGACATATTGCAGTTAGTTCCAAAACCATCACTAGATGACGCTGCTCGAATTATGAACGAGTAAGCAAGAATTTCCAATACCTCCAGATAACATGTAGCATGTTTTTCATATACAAGTATGTATTTAGAACCAAGAGAATAAATAGTGTTGTTTTCGCTTGAAGAATTTTATTTATATTCCTCAAGATTTTTGGAACTCGTCCAGGGCTTAAATGGGAAAATTGACAGTATATTGATAGGAGCTGTTGAATCTGACCCATAATGAATCTTAGATAAAGTCTTTCATGATTCGAGTGAATAAGGTTACGGGATACTGATTATGAGGGGAAGGCTGAAAGGGTGGTGGTGTGACTTTTGAGTTGTAGGTGTCCATGGGCGGCGGTAATCACTTACCATCAGGAGACCCGTCTGCTTGTTGACCTGCACACGGCCTTTATAGACAGAAAAAGGAAGTAAGTTGATTGAGAATGGGCTTATGTAAAGTAGAGGAAATAAACATAAATCAGAAGAAATAATAATAATATACCCCGATGGAAATAGTGTTTTCAATCAGGGTATATTATTATTTGGAACCAAACTAAATATCGGGTCAAACTTCGATCAGGATTCATAAAAAAATGTTGCGACTTATTTTACTGTAAGCTAATTACATCTTTCATTCCTGTGTGCATAATAAAAACCTCACAAATAATTATTTTCACGTTTTAATAAATAGAAAAGAGATAGAACTAAACCGCATTTTTTCGATTGAACACATTAATCTCAAGAAGTACCGTTGGATTCCACAAATGTTTTTGTATTTGCTACAGTGTAATTTTGGAGGAAGGTTATGATTGAAATTTAATTTAAATTTATATTTTTAAGTTTTGTTTGTGTGTTAAACTTACTGTAAAAATTAGAATAATCATGTAAGAAAGACTTCAGTTAAGTTTAGTAAAGTATACAATACTAGAATATATAAAACATTACAATCATTACTTGAGTATATACGTATTGAAACACTTCTGGAGATTTGCTTTTCTTACTGTTATGGTAGAGCCAGAATATAAAATTACGAAGAAGTGAAAAATGAATATTTAAATTCGCGTGTGTGCCAATGTATTCTTAATATGACATTTAATGAACCAACACAGAAAACTCACACAACGTATAACAAAATACGAGTAACGTCGCCGTTGTGCCAATTATGAAAGACGCATAGCAAAACAAAGTCGACGAAACAAACACTAAACGTGACATTGCTGCTGGTACAACAGCGAAAACAAATGTGTGGAAGGGGGACCCGCATTGCACCAGTTGAATCTCACCCCTTGAGAGGCGCCCCATGCCGTCCCCTTCGCCTCTCGCCCCTACAGCGGCACTATAGGGTACTTGTTGACGTTTGTATGGTTGGGGATGCGAACTGCGTACTCCATTGATTTTTGGAAACGGCAAAGGCGATTTCACATGTATCTCTTGAGGGAAAAGAGATTGTTTTGGATCAGTAAATTGTGTAATTTTTATTTGGATTCAACAGGCTTTAGAGTCTGAATAACTGAATAATACTTTATAGGATCTCTTTAATGATAAATATAAACTAAAAACCGACTAGAAAAGAATATGAAAGTAATAGGATATATGAAATTACATGGAATATGTCACGAATACAACTCTTTTAATGATTTACAGAAAAATGCAAACAAATTTTACAATCTGTAAAGTCGATGGTTTAAAAAGTTAAACATCATACGTTCTCTACGATTCATACATTCGTGTGGATATTTAATTAAAATATTTTTTATTGAACTGATATTCACGACTAACTGTATAAAGAGAATTTAAAATTCTCAATGGAATTTCAATTGGTCATTCAACATGTAGTTACTTGTATTTAATTTAAATTTCTTTCTACATATTATAAATAGGCAGACGGTTTTTTTTTTACACGAAAACGACCCACGTCAAAGAAACTGGAATATATAAATACATTATGATTTATTAGAGAGGGAGTGTCGAATAAATAAGTGTTTGTCACTATATAATAGAATATTGTCACTGAAAGTCAAGTTACACTTCTGATTTAAAAAACAAAAGATGACATCCGCTTGCGACTGTAAAGATTAAAATAAAAAGTAAGAATAAATTCCAATTTCACAGTGGCTGGGTCCCAAAAACATTAGGTGTAGGATATTTCGTTTTCACTGCAATGCGACAACCCAAGCTGCTAAAACTCTTCTATCTACAGGTTAAGCAAAAAGACAGAATACAAATTTCAAGCTTTTCAAAAGTACTACATTTTCAATTAGGAGAGACTCCTTCTAATTTTACTAAGCAAACTTCTGATTAAAATTGTAGTTCTAATTTGAAAACAATTTTGTACAGTGTTCAAAATACTCCGGGCTATTATCGTTTCACTTGTAAAAAGATTCAAGAGAGTTCGTTTCCATGTTTCAGGACAAAGCTAGCGCAGATGGTGAGAATCTGGCGTGTTCCCACAGTAGGTTAACATGCGTTTTAAAAGCACCGTTAAATGTCTAACGGACTTTTGTAATAGCGGGAGACTGAGGGGCTTAAAAATATAAGCGTTTAGTTGTATTTTTAAATCTGGCACCAAATCAAAATGACAAAATTCAACATTGAAGCGGTCGAAGTATTGTGAATTAAAATGATTTATTAATTTTCAATGATCTTCATGACTTAAAAACAATTAAAGTTGTTTAAATTCACAAAGATTTTATGAAATTATATGAATAAATTTTGTACAACACGTACATAGTAAAATAAAATAAAATATCTGGTCAACTGAAGCCAGATTACTATTAATATGTACATAAAGGGCTTGGTAAACCAATCTGTTTATCTGTGACTTGTTTATTAACCAACTTTGGTAAAAATAAAAGAGTTTTGATCTCTGGGCATTACTAACAAATAAATTAAGAAAAATAGATCTTTTGTGTTCACAAATGTATTTATAAAATTCGTACCACATCTTAAGTATTAATAATAAACGGTTCTAATCAGGGGTCTGGCTCACGGTTTGTTTCTAGACTTTTGATCATAGAGTAAAAGCAACCTGGCCCGTCTCTCCCAGACATCGTAGGTCCAGTGCCTCGAGGCCTAAGCCTACCCATAAACCACTTACTTACACTTAGGTAAAATTCTAAGTACGTTATTTAGTAAATTATTCTCACGTAAAATATAGATCTAATAAGTAGGAGTTAATATCTGAGTAGGTTGAATACCGCTAAATTATTAACAACTGACCTGAGACAAGTACTTACACCACACAACTTAAGTACTAATACTCGGTAATAAATTATTGAATTGAACTTTCCCGACCTTTGCTACGATGAAAATATATTATTCAAGTATCAAATTACATGTAATAACTGGGCAATTTATTTGTTGATAATACTTTTTGAATAACTTATAACATTCTGCAAATTGTTTTCTTTTTTATTTCTATCTCAATCATTTGATTTTATAACTATCGACCGTTTTCATTCATTTCTGAATAGTGATGAAAGAAGAAGAAATGTAAATATTATTATTATATTAAAATTTACATACATCGTCCCGTTAGATTTTGTAACAATAAGTGATTCACAACTCATCACAAGAACGCCTGTTACCTTCCCAAGTATGGCTTTCTATGTAGTAGGGGAATTCTAAGACATTAAGCTTCTGTTCTATAGTTTATTAATACCCTGCGTGACAAACATTTCAAGACCTTGCACAAGACAGAACTTTTCTTCAAATATTAAGTTTATTCTTTCCATTTTAATGTAAATTCGTAGAAATATTAACGAACACGTTTGATTAGGTTTAAATAGATACTTCTAGAAATGAAAGCAAAACATTTATCAAAACATTATTCGTTCGTTTCTGACAAAACTGTACTGGACATATTATTGACTATGCTTACATTAAAATATGACATGGCAATCGTCACAAAGATGATAAAATATAGGACACTATCTTCTTACAACTATAAATGCTAGGAGAACAATGTCCATTACGGTCAGTTTCAGCTATACTCGCTCATATAGCCACATATGTATGTGACTGTTAAGACGCACCCATAGTACCATAGTAGGACAACATAGCTATATATATAGGAATGTATAGTGCCGTTCTGGGGTGAATGATATACGTACTTTGCAGTTATATGTGTATATGCGTCCTACATAGCTCCCATCTGACCTAGAAGAGAAAGATTACGGCCTCAGTTCTGCCCCCGATTGCCAGACATGCTTCCGATTTTTTGTGAAACCTTTTGTTTTCTTGCCTATCGTTCTATTTGTGGAACGGCGAGTATTTTCTATTCTCTGCGTTAGGAGCGTCCTTATTAATTTTTGTTTTGTCTCTTTCGTAACGATGAAGTATTTTTTTTTTGTAACAGAATGGAGTATACAATTGTATAAAATTATTTTGATACTAACTGATAATTATCAGTCAGTATTACTACATTAGTTTTATATGGTAAATACCTACACTATAATATTAAGTTGGAAAACTAGTTAACGACTATAAATGAAAATATCACCTACGCCAATTTATAATGGCCTACTTCTACCGCTGAACACGGGCTCTAGCGAGGTTTCTCCCACCAATAAAGGCTCACAACCTGCATCAATGTTTGTCCAGATAGCCGTTACCTAACTCTGGACTTTTTAACTGATGAAGATCATTCCAGAACATTTGTTTCAGCTCTTTATCTTATCAGAGTTATCTTGTTTAATCCTTAGTTTCCAATTTTGCACAATAACCGATACTCACATAGATGTTGCCAGCTGGCAAAAAAAAAAATTTAAACAAAAAACTACACGTCAAATCGAACCCTGGACTAAAGAAATAATTTACTATGGAGCTCTTTTATACACTTAAAATAGATAAAGGAGCTGACGGAATGGGGCCGAGCTTGTAAGAAACAATTTTACTGCATTGAGCTCTTCATGAACGGTCGATGACTAGCACGAACAAAAGAGGATGTACCATAATTGGGTTAGTACTCTAATACCCTCTTTGCCGGCCCCTTACCACAACAAAGGGACAATGATTGCAAGCTAATGACTTTTCACTAGTAGTGGTTTCTATTTAAAGATATAAATTTGTAATTTACTGTTTTTAATTTAGTAAAATTTGCTTTTTCATAAGTTATTTCGGTTCCTCAATGTGATAAATCGGTTGTCATCCGATTATCTTTTTTTGGATATATATGCTTATTATCCAAAAAAAGATTGTTGTTAGAGACACAGTAGGTATATTTTGTTTATACAGCTTTATATTTACTAATGAATTTACGTTTAATATGCTCCGCAAACATGTTAGGTGACACATTCACGTGCAAGGTATGGGCAATCAAGCTAAGTGCCCGAACCGTGAACGCGCTATCGGGAACGCTATGCGCCTATTGATAGAGCAATCTATGACGTCATTGCGTCGCATTGTTCAAGATAGGCATAGCTGCAGCCAAATGTACAAACTAAATTAATTTTCTCAGGAATGAGATAAGAGCGATGAACGAAATACGCTTCTAAGCTAACTGGGAGGAAAACGGGTGGAAGTAGAATTAAAATGGTGGGCTTACGCAATTCGCTGCGGATCTCTGATTTTATTGTCGCTTTACTTTGTCTCGTTATCTCCATTTTCTTTAATGAGGAAGCCTTCTGAAAAGCTCGCTTTGTGTAAGACTCAGAAACCTATTTAGTAATTATACTGAGTTGTCAAGCTCAACGTTTTGTTTAGCCTTATAAGTACTTTATACCAACTTTAATGAGTTTTTCCATCAAATCAATTCTTAAAATATTCCAGTACTAATCTCCCTTAGAAGGTAGTCCCTCTTAGTACGTATGTTGTCTCGATTTGTAGCTTAAGATATCGAGATTACTAGAGATTTGCCTCCTGTTATTATCACTTTACCGAATAGTGCTTCCCGACAGTATCCAATTTGCCTATAATATTTAAAGAGACTCTTCCTCCAAGGTTCAAACATGAAATCCTGACCAGATTAGGATGGGGTCAAACAGAAACTATACTATTTCAAATAAAAAAAAAGTGTGTGTGTGTAATACACACACGGCAGCAGTGAAAAAAAGTGTCAGAAATAAAATATTATTAAATAAAAAGATAAAAATATTCACACTGTCAAATATTATATTATAAAAAATAACCAATATACACACATACTCGTATTATTGTGTGTAAAATCAATACAAATCATTTACTAATGTTAATAAATTTAATTTTAAATAATTTACATAAATAAAAATATTGATCAAATTAATACAGATAAAAATAAAACACGTGAATGATACACCACGATGTTTATGACACATTTTCTGAAGGCTTCGTTGTACGCAGGCGCAAAGACACGTGATAGCATAGAGAAAACGAAGATTACAGAAAACACTGTATACTTGTAATCTACATCATTCCCTCGCATGCTTAATCCTATTTATGAGTATATTTGTCTCTTTTTAGTGTCGCTTTTTCGTTTTATCGAATTTTCAGATCACAACGGTTCTGAAGAAGTTTCGTTTCAAAAAATCTAGCTCTGTAGTCATTTTGAAAAATAATAAACCACACATGAAAAATAAATTTGAAATTCCAAGGACTTGAGAATTTCTTCCTTTTTGTAGTCGTTTTAAAATACATTTAAGCATATTTTTTTTAAATTTATTCTTATACCTAAAAATATTTATTAAATCAAATGAAGCTGTATCAGTGCTTCGCACAGTATTGATTTCAATCTACTATTTCCCGATGTTGTGGCCTCCACCGCTGACCTGATAAAGACTGAACACAGACAGGATAATTTTACACCTGCATTGACAGTAAATTGTATTTCCTCGTTGGTCATTTTTAGCGTCAGAAAAGTCATGGCCATATTTACTATTACAATTCTTTTTCAATAATAGACAATCTATCGTTACGGGTGTACTTACCCTCTGATACTATTCCTGCCTTACTTCTATGTAGGGCCATATTCATCTCCCGTGTGTGTATTTACAAATAGAATACCCAAGTAAGACGTGAAAATCCTCCAGCGTCTTCGGATCTACAAGATTTTACTACTATTTTGCAGCTGTTATAGCCTCTATATTGAATAAAGAATCTAAGTGACTGAATAATATAATATAATAAGTGAGTGAATTTAGAAATACTTTCCCGTTTTTAAGCTTGATAATATAAAAAGCATTTTTAAATAAACTTTTTAGAGGTTTAACACTTCACTAGTTAATTTATAATCGAATTTATCTTGCATGTGTATTCACCAATACCTAATGGATGCCAAATAACGTATAAATACCATTGAGCGTTGGTGTATCAAAAAAGTATTCTTTTTTTATCTGGCTCATGCTCATTTAGCCTATTTTTTGAATAACGAATCGAAGTAGTCACTTCGAATTTGATTTGACAAAGGAAAATTTTAGCTTCGTTTATTTTGATGACATTGCAAAAGATTTTTGTTTTTTAGACTAAAAATATTATTGTTATTTCTAATTTCTAATTTAAAGTCAATTGCTGCTGTTAGTGAATCTTTTATCAAAGATCTTAGTTATATAATAGTAAGTAAATAATTTACGCAATATCTATATGTATTATACAATAAGTCAATACATCAGTTCAACTGGTCTGGACACAATCAAAAAGCTTTCTTTCTAAGTCCTACTTGGCAAGTTAGGTAAACTGTGAAAGTTTAACACCTAAAAAGATAATGAACACCACAAAATACGACATGCACTTATTAATTTTCTTAATTTCTCATAGGCCTTATAAGTTTGATAGTCACAATGTAATGTAATTAATATTTTAACTTGAGTGTTGAAGTTACCAAGTATACAAATAATAGTTTTTCTAGAAAGAAAAGAAGTTATAAAAGTTGTAAGTTTTAAATGAAAAGTTTGTTTATGAGAAATAACTTGCTGAAGCTGCGCAGTTTAATTAATTCTACTGAAAAACTGGCTCTTATATCACAGAAACCACTCTGTTGGATAAGTTTACAAACAATATTAATCAATGCAGCCTGTTTTAAAAAAAAAAATCAATTAATAATTCCAATGACATTAATTACATTTTCGGAGTTACACTTGTTATTATTATAGAAGAAAAGAATGCCTACGAATAAGTAAAATTATACACAATATAAAATATGTCATTGAATCTGATGAAAATTGTTCATAAGGTTGAAACGTTATGAACCCTTCTCACTAATAATTTATAATTTTATGTACAAACCAACGCTAACTGCTGAATATGCGTTAGTGGTTTTTAACCTTTTGTCTACCCTAAGTTAATTGAGTGTTTGGAATTTTAAGTCGCGGAATGCGACAGTATCTGCTCGCTTCGCCTGCTTAGGATGTTTTTGACTTTTTACGGCGTTTTTAAGATTGTACTTTAAAACTCTCCCTGTGGGGTAATATTTAGTTAAACATTTTCAGAATGTTGATATTAAGGTTGTCTAAGAAATATAAAATAATATGAACCCCTACAACGAATCATAACTATTTTCATAATTATCCATAAAAAATTTATAACGGGTTTATGTAAATCAAAATGTGGCATTCGAAATGAATATTATATCTATCATAGATATAATATTTACCCGTAATCCTCTGCAATCTTCTCGCCATGTGGTGATCATATCATCAATACAAAAAAATCAAAGCATAAAATGAGATTGAAATAATTTAATCCAATATTTCATTTAACAATTCATATCCGACAGCAAAAACAAACCCCTGTTCAAAATTTAAACACTTAAAACGAGGCTGATCATTTTATTACCGGAATGTTTTTTATACAAAATGAATAGTAAAAATTCAGTATTTTAACACCTTGCGCTATGGACTTATAGCCGGGTATATTCAATGTAATAAATTCGTTGGCGATTAAATTAATCTCTTTGAATGAAAGCTCTTTGTTTGAGTGACGTGCAACCAGTGATTTTTAACGCGATGGGTTTGTACATTATTGGGATTATACAGACCGGGTATGTTTTTATATTTACACACCCAGTGGTTTTGAATATGTACACTAAGGCTTCAAAACTAGAATAATAGTGACTTAGATACTCCTCCGTAACGAAGTGATGTATACAAGGTTTAATGAGTTGTATTACTGTACTGTTGATAATTAATTTTATGGTCATCATTTTATTACTGTTTATGAATTATGATTGGATTTCTTTTCAAGTGGCTGTGTGTATTGTCCTGTGAAGATTTTGTAAATGAAAATGTTCAAGCACTTTTTGACGTGAATTATTTAACATATCAAACTTATTATTTATTATTTTTTAACAAAATATTTAATCATTCTTAGATTGATTAAGGTATACCTTAGATTAGATTAAGGTATACCTTAATCAATCTTAGAATGTCTAAGAATCTAAGAATGTGTGAATTAATCAAAGATTAATGAAAGATTTTGGTATATTATGTATAATGTGACAAAAACGGTAATGTTTACCAAAATAAGCCTACACTGTCCTCTCAAACAATAGTAAACTTTAATCACTCTGAAAATAGAAAACATATTACAGATGTTACGGGTGACATAAAAAACATCCAAGCTATTTGAACTATAATAGAATTTGAATAAATTTCGTTGGGTTTCAGTAATTAAAAGACGTATAAGTACGTGAGCTAAACCATATATTATTAGCTTTCGCAGTGAACCCGCTTCGTGCCATATTAATCTATTATAGAAAACTCCATTTCGCTCGGTTCAGTAGTGTGCGTCTATAATTGTTGCTACTACGTTTTTTTTGTAACATTAAAGAAACTGATGAAACGCCGTACAAGACTATAATAGTCTACATTTTACGTATGAAAGAAACTTAAAAGCTTAATATTTGTATACTACAGTACAAAAAAAACCCGTTTTCGATTCATTATAAATATACAGTGGTTACATCTCAAAAGGTGTTCCTCAAGATCTCGAAAGGATTACACGATCGAATTGTACTCGTTCTCGTATTCATTCTCAAGTTGGGAGCCCTTCATTACGTTCCAAAAGCCCCTCAGGGGCAAATACAGTCTCAAGATCTGAACTGCTTTGTGTTAAATTGAGTACTGTAAAAAGTTAATGTGAACATTTTATTTTATTTGTATTATTTTTAATGATTTAGATAATAAAAAACAAGATGTTTAATTTTGGTTTTGAAGTAAAGGCAGAGAGACAGAAAAATGAAGATAAAACATTAATTAACGAAGTTTTAAGAGGGCAATAGTATTTTTTGTGTAATTCTGAGAGCGTACAGAATTATGCTCTTTCATTTTTTTAATCTTTTGCTTAAAACCAAGGAAGCAAATGGCCTGTGGAAACCATAATAGGAAAATACTAGAATTCGGAGGGGAAAATGTTAGATAGTGGCACACGAGCTTTAGTCGGATTACGGGGGAAACCCGCGGATAGAGGAGGCTCCATTACTAATAAGTTCTTTTGAAAGCCATTGGGATAAACTCCTACGGGTTATCACCATAACTGGAATTGTAATCAGGTATGGTATATTATACTGGGTTAAAAAAAATTTAAAATCAAATCGAAAGTTAACATATAAGGGAAACATTTACCAAAAGTTTTGAAACACAACATAAAACACTAATAAGTCGTCCCAGATTTATCAGGAGTATGCCATTTGCCGAGCATATTTCGTTTTCCATCTCGAAATTTAGTAAAGTAATCTAACATTAATAAATACTGAAGAATTCACAATGTCTGAGTAGATGGGAGAACAATCGATTTCTATTCAACAACAGCTTTTCCCCTCGGGGAAAACAGTAACTCTTTTACATAATTAAAAAATATTAACGCCACTTCACAAAAAAAGGGAAAAACCTTCAAAAAAGTCTACTCTAAGTGTATTATAACGTCTAGACAGAATAAGGGGATGCCATTCGATGTTTTGACTGTGAAATCTACTCTTGATACCTTCTAAAAAAACCTAACAGATAAGAAAGTACATTTTTTTTTCATATAATTTAAAATTTAATGAAAACTTCTTTAAAATACTCTAAAATAAAGACAGTAAGTACTTGGAAAAACCAATCTTTTTTTTTACATTACATTGTATCCTTAAAAGAGAACTTCTAAATAAAAAAAATAAAAAAAACAACATATTATATTTCGTAAATCAGCTTCCCACTAAATTGTATATTTTTTTACTAATTGTATTTTTTTTATATTTATCAAGCTTTTTAGGAATCATTTTGAGATTATTACTCGGCATTGCTGTCGAAGATTTGCAGAAATTTGCTTTTCTCTTAGAATGCTCTATGGTGAATTAAGTAGGAATTTAGCACCTCAATAAAATTTAAATGTCTTGAGACTACAAAACCTACCAAGCCGACACTGAGTGAAGAGCTTAGTAAAGTGATTTTCTTTGAAGTCCTGCTTGAGAGGAATCCTATTATGTTCTTATTAAGAAACTGTGAAATATAAGAGACATTTCTTGTAATTTTTAGTTCCGTCTTTTGTCTGTTTACTCAAGGAGCTTGGAGGTTGTTAAGGTAGTCTTGGTAACGTGGTTTTAAAATATCTTCTTTTACATGTTTTGAAAGCAATATATATGTATCAAGAATATATTTTAAAATTTAGACTGAAATTTGAAATTCGACGAAGTTTTAGTCTTAGTGCCTTTTTTTGAGCTTTGGATCGTCGCAGGTCAGAAAAAACTGACCGCAAGTGAGGCTTATGAAAAAGCTGAAGGTTTTACTATACGTACGTGTAAAAAGCTCTACAACTTTTTGTACCCTCAACCTTCAAAAGACGACACTCAAACGCGTTCTTAATTAAGTAAGTAAGTAGGCATATAATAGATTTTCTATAGGTATTCATTAAATGTGCTAAATATTGGAACTAAACAGATTTGTTGCTATTGTGTGTGTGGATTTATGACTTTAGAGTCTAAATAAGAGTGTAATAGCTCCTATAGAAACTACATATTTATACAAAACTACTTTTTTTTAAGTCGACTGCAATAACAAGCTTATAGAAGTACAATCTTTTTTTGGTTTTAGATTCTTATTTTCCGTTAAATTAGCCCGAAATAAAACTTTAAAATAAGCTCAAGCTATGAAAATACCTATTTAGCGAACAAAATCAACAATTTTTTTTTATGATTGTTAATTAAAGTCCTTCCGTGAGGTGACGGATTAAGAATACGGAGTGTCACCACCCCTATTCATCACGTGGGTGTCGTAAGAGGCAACTAAGGAAGCTAACGCAGGACAACCAGCACTGCAAAGAGAAGGAAAACTTGACACAAACAATATACCAACCCGTCTGGCCAGCGTGGCATAGTAGGCCAAAACCTTCTTTCTAAGGAGAAGCCTATGTTCAGTAGTATACTATTAAAGGCTGTTGATGAATTAAAGTCACCAGATGATTTCAATAAAAGGTTAAAATCGTAGATCCGGCATTTTTCACGAACATTTGATTGCTTGCAGGGTATTGCTATATCAAAGAACACATCCTGCTTTCTTTTTAATAGATTTCTATATAGTTCTTAATGAATACTTTTCTTGATATTATACTATGCCCCTTACGTAGTATAATATAATCTCTAAAATATGTTTCAAGTAGGTAATCTTACCTTCACATCAAAGCTTTGGTAATAAAAACCCTCTAAAAGAGTAGTAGTCTTCGAACAAGAAGCTGAGAAATTTTATCAAAGACGAAAGGAATTTGATATATTTAAGTGAAACCGCAAAATGAGGTAAGTTACGTTATCAAAATGAGGTATTCTGGGTAACATAGAGCTTTACGACAAGTTTAAAAGGGCTTGCTAAGTTAAAGGGGTTAAATGGAAACCATTAAATGAGTTTAGTATCGGACTCATCCCTTACTGAGGTTGTTGATTTTCATGAGCAAAGGTTTGTGTAATTTGAGTCAGTCAGTCGTTCTGTCAATATATATATATATATATATACATATATATCAGCAAAAAGAATTTAATGATAGGGAAGCACAAATCTCTAAACCATTACATAAAATATAGGTTTAATATGAATCCACTTGTTATTAATAATTTTATCTGAGAAAAGAAAAGATGTTATGTCGTTGAAAGAAATCTAGAGACTGAAAACCGCTGCTGGAGAGGCTACATTTGTACATCCGCCCAAAGATTAGAGAATGAGTTAAAAGGAAATGAGTTCTGTTCTTAAACAAGAGTTCTTCTTAATAGAAATATAGTTCGGTTTTATATTATAGGGGTTTTGTGTGAACATGATGTCGCATTTTAGTCATTATTATTATTCAAGGCATTATGGTGTTGTATTTTCTCTTTTGATAGGCAAATAATGTTTACTAATATTGTCTGATCATTTATGTTATTGAAGAAGAATTGGTAATATGATACTTTTTAGTAGTAGTTCTGATTGATTTTTACGGTTTTCAAAAAACACAGGTATCCATTTTTGTTGTTGGCATTAAAATACTGGTCGGTGTGATCAGAGGTTAATTTATTTGGTACTTTGGTAAATGTTAAAAATAGAGTATTATTATGAGTGCGTTGAAGTCAATTTCGTGGGATTAAACTATGTTTAATTCCTCTTTTTTGGAGACTTTTTAACTATGCTATAAATCTTCAAATCCATGTTTCAATATCTTTTTTCTCACTTTATTTAACTATTTGTCCCGTGCCTAATACGAGGAAAATTAAAGTCAAGTATGGTTTTTATATAACAAACATATTTGATTTTGCTACCATTTCGCCATTACAAATTCATTTCATCGGAAAAAAAGCAATTTAAAAGCTGTTAAAATTATAACAGAACAATGATCAAAGGACGACAATTTAACACGTTTGCAACTCGAACGTTCCACGAGCGTCCCTTTGATGTGGGCTCGCATCGCCAACAGAAAGAGATACACAAACGCCATACAAATTATTCACGCGCATAAACCAATTAGATCCTTTGTGCACATATTGAAAAAATGCAATAAAGTATCGTTTTCATTTTCGAAAAGAGAATTATAGCGTCCCACATTCAGGGGATTCAAGCCTTTGTTCCAGCATCAAGTGTGTATCACAAAAAGGCCAACTCCCAAACAAACTGGCCTTTGTACGACATGATTTTGAAATATGCTTTGTGTTCAGATTATATGGCAGTGATAAAAATGGATATTTTTGGCGAGTTTTTCTCAAAAAAATTGCGGTATTAATAAGATAGTAATGATAGCATATCTAAGTACGCGTATATAAAGTCTACGACGCATCTGTCTCATTATATGTTAAACTGATTGTTGTATTTTTTTTTGTAAAATCTCAAGACACGTATAATACGACAAAGAAATAAGTACTCGCAATATTATATATCATGTTGTGTTCTTTATTACTAGCATATCAAATCACTTTTAGAAAATTGGAAAAAACTATCAAGCAGCGTCTTATTGCGCCATTTTCACGTAAATATTTAAAGGATAAAGTATGTTATTATAAAATATTAGGTTTAGTTTTAGTTATATAAAAAATAGCTTTAATCATTACACTTCAATCAGAAGTCCTATTTATAAAAATACTTCCCTGAAATATGTATATCATTCGTAAAACCTACCTTCACAAAAAGGATAAATAGTTTTGTATATTATAAGAATCCTTTGTAATTTGCTAAGGTATTTCATTTGTATTCAATTTGTTGGGCGAAACTGTCAGTCTAGACTAGCTCTCCCAACCGCTGGAGGTTGGACCACAAAAGCCGCTTACATCGTTCGCCACTAAATCGCCTATACAGTTCACCGAAGCAGACCAGCCTTTGTCACAGCGATGCCAACAGCCGCCATAATTGGAGAACAATTTCGTGAAACCTCTGCATTGTTCTAGCACACAAATATTCACAAGATTGTGAGTTGGGCTTATTGCTTTATAGTGACAAAACTGTATTTCACATTACATCACACATCAACAGCCTTTAAAAGTCCTCTGCTGGACATAGGTCTCCCTTAGAAAGGAGGTTTTGACCTACTATACAACTGAAAACTTGACACAAACTTTATACCAACCCGTCTGACCAGAAGGTACACTTGATAAAAAATCTTTGAATAGATTATATTGACTAGCTCATATCTTCCTTACTTACATATCTTTCTATTCAATATGTGTACACCTAGTTTTCCCATCTGATTCCTAGAGTGCCCGATTGACGGCAAAAGGTTTGCATCCCACCAGGTCCCGAACACGTACCAACGTGTTCAGGACTAAAATTATTATAGTCGTCATAATAAAGGTATTTTATATGATCCTGTCCACCCCTTAGGAAATATGTTACGTTAGTGTGTAAATGGATCACGAGTCGATATTCCCGCCGAGGACAAATAAATTTCTGATAGTACGATGTTTGGTTGTAATTTATCCATAGTACTTATGTATTTAACAATATAAAAGAATATATATTTATTTTCTGTAATATAAGTACTTCCTTTAATTGTTTTTTTTTTCATATGGGTACACTTCTAAGTATTTTCTCCACATGCAGAAATATAAAAAGTCCTTTTACTTCTAAACTTTGATACATTTGCGTTATTAGACTGTATCCTTTAGCATCTATCGTGATAGTGAAATCTAAACTAATATCATAGACGTTAATATAAGTTTCTTTGTTTTTATGCTTTTGGAAAAACACTGCCCCCGAAGGACACCTTTTTTTTCTTCTTTGCGGAAATGCCATCGGATACCACCCACCGGTGGGATGGTAATGTCGACCTCGAATCGACCAAAAACCGCACGCCGTTATGGGTACCAGTTGCCGGACCCGAAGGACACCTAAATTTGATATAAAAACAATATAAAGGCGAATATTAAGCGTCGAATAGCCATGCACAAATAGGACAGATACCACGTCCTCACAGGAAACCGGTGTTAAACAGTTCTTTTGTTGTTTTTTACCTAGTGAGTGAGGTGACTGGGGCACAATCCCCCCTTCCCCTGACTCTAGGTGGAGGGACTCAATGGATGGCACTTGTAACTCATGAGTTGCAGCTGTCTATTGGCAGCGGTAGTCACTTACTATCAGGTGACCCGTCTGCTCATTTGCTCCCTTATACCATAAAAATATTGAAATGGCGAGCAGAAGTAATGTAACATCGTTAAGAAAAGAGTTGTTTTCATGCAGAAACGTTTGTAATGCATAGACGTGTCCTGTTAAGACACGTCAGAAATCAATAAATAGAAGCATCTACGTTTATTTGAATTGAATGAAAATAGAAGCTTCGATGAATGAAGAGAAGGAGGTGGTGGGTGGAGATGTTTTGAGGTGGAACAGAATCAAATGCACTACGTCGTAGTGACATTGACCCACTTAGGAAATTACAAGCTGGACACACCAACATGCCCACTCAACTTAGCGTTGAACTCAATGGTCGCGTATTCGTTCTATAGAGCTAAAGTCGCATCACGTTGCAATACAGACTACCTTGTTTTATTTGTGCAGGCAAGTACAGAACGGTACAGGTTTCCGGATGCTATATTAAGATAATTAAATATCGTTTTCTGGTTGATTGAGTTCATGCTGGTGTATAATTGCTGGCAAAATGGTGTCTCAATTCTAAATAAAGCCAGACCTCTTTTGGAATAGCGAAATCATTTTAATAAGAAATGTGTTTTCGGCAAACTGTGTAGAATGTTCTTTCGATGTTCAACGAACCGTGTTTATTGTCAAAGCACTTCGCGAAATACGAACGGTCCGTTAGCGATTATTTACCCACGCAACATGTCAATATTTAGATTCCCATAGTGTTTACTTATATTTAATGTTGCATGTATTTGTTTGTTCCTCAGTCGAATGTTTTATTGTCTTAATCTAGACTCTGTAAAATCTTATCATTATAACGATTTTTTTAAATACAAACATTGTTTATAATCGACTTCAAAAAGTATTTTTTTTTTGTATTCGGTTCAATTCGACTGATTTTTTGCGTGTGACTGTTTGTTTGTTTGGTATGTTTGTGTGTTCGACTGACATTATGCAAAATATTCACTAATTGTGAACCGTTTTAAAAAAATATTTCTTAATCAAAGTTGCATTTAAAAATTAAATTAATAATTATTAATTAAATTAAATTATAATTCATCACTATTAAGGTGCTTAGAAGGTAGTGTATATGTATACTGTATACTTCTATAAACATCACTTTCAGATTTTTACATTAATCTTAATTCGTGTGTTTAATAATGCAATGTAACTATTCCTAATACACTATTTCATTATGAATGTTAGACAGAATAGTATCAGTTTCAATCAACGAGCTACTCTGGCGAGTTTATTTATATTCAACATTTTAAATAATTAAAATCAGTCGACTACCCCTTCGCTACTTCATTCATAACTCTGTATTAATGGGCTAGATATTGATATGTAGTAGTTTTAATTTTATAATTAAGTCTAGTCATTCACCGCAGCTTCAACTATATTGAAGGTTATTGCACCGAGCCTAAGGCTTGCTAATGTGTAATCATTAGCCTATAATCTTCCTCCTTCGTTGTCCGTGTGGTTGATTAAGAATACATAGTGTCAGTGTTTACATAGGACAACATCACTCCAAAGAGAAGGAAAACGTGACATAACTCAATTGCCTAAGTTACTCCTTATATAGACAGCTACCTGGTAGTACAATATTATCAGACGGTGCAACCGTTTTGAAGATTACCCGGAACAAACAGACTGACAAAAATATTTAAACTGGTTTTTAAGCATAGATATCGTGCAAATAATAGTTGCTTTATGCTTACACGGAGTAAGCATGAAAAAAAACCTATTATTTTGATATCAAAAACCGACACTTCAATTTTATTTATTTGTATAGATAGTAGATATAATACAAAATATACTAATTTTAGTTTGAAACCCGACCCGGCCTCGTTATCACGAGGTAAAGCAACTTTCCATGTCGCTATAATATGTTAGACTCAGTTTTTAAAGTGGTGTTTTTAAATATCTCAGCTCGCACTAAATATTAGTTAAAAGATAAAATATAAATAGCTGATATAAATTCTAAATAAAATTCTTACTCCAAATCAGAAAAGAATTCATTAAATATTCTAATCCCGAAATAAAAGTTTACTGCGGTAAAAAGTAATAAATAGTATTTCTATTTAGCGAGGAGAAAGCGACATAAACCTTTGTTATCATTTTACTCATGTAATCTGTAGGGGGAACATGCTCAGAAATTTCACAGTGGCGTTCGGAACCAATGTCATAATGCTTTTAGTGTATGTATACATGAGGAAACCATTAATCCCTCTATAAAGGTAGCCCTTGATTCTACAGAGCATCATACCGTGTTATACCGATGTTCGCGCTATACCGTGTAGAATGTTTATACGCTACGTTGCGTAGGGTGAGGTACGGACGTAGATCATCGTAGCACCGATATTCGTATAAAATGTTTGTTTATTAGTCATGTACCTCAGTTGTCAGTGGTTTATATATGTTCCGTTACCCAGAGTTTTGGTTTACTGTCTGAATTCTATTTGGTAATATTACGAGGAAGGCTCCGTACTGATCCGCAACACTATTTTAAGTTGATTTTTTAAACTTCCAACTCAATCTTGGATAAAAGCTCATAATTTATTTAAGTAAATGATTTGGATAGAATACAAGTAACCAGACAGGCTAGGAACAAATGTTTTTTTATACATAGATAAAATTCTGTAATCCCAATATTATGTCATATAATTCATCTGGTTGACAAATTCCTAACATATATGATGTACTGTATAGTATGTACCGTACTTTTATTACTGCTAATACAGGTGTTACACCTTCGCGGGAAGCCCTATAAGGATTACCTAAGTAGTATCTACACGGCACATTGACACCTTTAGTATAACCGAACTAGTTTAATAAGTCTCCTTATTCACGACCTTAGTTCTTAAAACCTTTATTAGATTAGTAAATCGTGCAGTTCATAAGCTACAAAGTTCTAGATAAAAATGTTTTAGATGGAGGCACCTTTTCTCTATGGGAAAATGGTATTTCTTGTATTAGTGTTTCGCATCATCGGTCCGATGCCAATTGAAAAAAATAACTCTCATACCCTTAAAGCTGAATGTATTACTCTGCCAGTTGACTTATTTTGTTCTACCTCCCGATTTAATATTAATCCTTTTATTTTTTTATAATAGAAAAGCTGTTCTGTAGTAAAGAGAGAGTAGTGTTAAGGTAGAGGACGTAATGTCGGAGTTATTTTTCCCCTACCTAAAACTGTAACTGTAACTCGTATGGAAAATTTCAAAAAACTGCTTAGTAAACTACCCCGCTTGGGTTATACTCGTAGTGATGATCCTAATCAATTATATCACGCTTTTTTAACATGTATTATTCAGGGTTTGAATCAACTTTTCTTTACTCCTAAGAAGTTGTCAGTTCAAGGTATTACAACCTTCAGTGAATGGGCCACGGTAGGCATATATAAAAGTAGAACAAGGCTTTATGAAGAAAGAAATTATAATGCTATTATAGAATTTCGAGAATATGTTAAACAATATTCCCAATTTATTTTAAATAATATATAATTTTTGCAAAGTTTAATTACTTAAGATCTAAAATTAGTAACATTTCAAATAAAATTAGAATGACCTGGGAAATAATTAATACGGAAACTGGAAAAGCAAAGAACAAATGTAATAATTACAACCTTACAATTGATAATAAAGTAATTAAATTCGAATAGATGTCGCCACAGCTTTTGGTAAAATTTTTCAAGACATCCCAGTCTCGATAACAGAATCATTGAATTCGTCCCCCACTATCGCAGAAGATTCTGCAATAGTGGGAGACGACAATATTAACATTTGTAACCTTGAATTAAGATTTAGTTGTATCACTGATGAAAATATTATTAAAACGTTCAATGCTCTTAGTGTTAAGAAAACCGCCCACCTTTGGGCTAATTCTGTACAAATAAGCAAGTCAATTATTAGCGTAGTTGCACCAGAGTTGGCCTTAATTTTCAATAAGTGCATCGAATGTGGTGTATTTCCTGATTTGATGAACCATAGTAATCATCCTCCTACACAGGATCATTTCTATACAGGAAACAGTTTGGATTCAGAAGAGATCGCTCGACAAGTGGTATTGAACTTTTGGAAAATATTTTTTGTGTAAGTATCTAAATGTGACTATAGTGTAGGCTTGTAATGTTAATTTATATTTTAGTAACTTTCTGGTGGTTTTGAGTGTTTCCATGGCCTACCCAAATGTCCTACTGGCGGTAGTTTCATGTTTCGTGTCGTTGATCTTGATCAATATCGGTTAAGCCACACGATGGCTGGGGCCTGTATACCGTCTGTATGGACAGGCCGACTCAAAACTATGGTCCTTTCTTCAAAAGGCCTACCCAGACCCTATACTGTACTTGCACAGTTTTATTTAACATTGTTTACGGACTTAAAAAAAAGACACCTCTGTGGGTTGGTTCGGCGTTTCTTCCCAGAGTGACCGACTCCTTCTAGCTGTAAAGTCCAACTTGTAAAAATATCTGAAAAGATTTACTTACAGAAATAAATATCATTTATCATCGTCATTTATCATTTCGAGCGTAAGGTAAAACATTCAATATATTGTACAAAAATAGTGACATAAGAACTAATCTAATATCATGAAAATAGGTCTAAGTTGAAGGTCGTTTAAACCCAATTTGTACGTGGCCACGGAAACCTGTTCGCAACAGATTGAATTATTAGTGAAGTTTCTAGAAAAGAATACAGTTCAATTAAAGTTCAAATGTTTCCAACGTCTTTATTTATTATTTATTTATTTGGGATAACAAACAATAGTATAATTATTAGGTACAGATGTGCTAATTGTTACTATCCACTTATTACGAGTACTATACACAATGCTATAATAAAATGGTGCATGCTACGTGACTAAAATAATAATAATAATATAATCAAATAATCTGCTGTATATATAAATTATTATTGTGCAAATAGAACATTTGCACAATAAAAATGTCCAAATTAGTCATAAATTAAAATAATAATATAATTATGGAAAATCGGAACCCGACCTGGAAGCATTCAAGTATTCTATTACAATTTTTTTAAATATTTGATTGTGATTGCATGAAGATATCCGTACTGTTAAAATAGGTATTGTAATTATCTACCAGCCATCGTTGCGTTTGTTTTAGGAACATGATAAGGCGTAATCGGTAAGAGATGATGTGGGAGAACCTGCCTTCGCATGACTGTTCCGGGGACAATTTAATTACTGGCTTCAACCCGTTGTAGGAAATGTTGTTTTAAATACCAGTCGACCTATTCTATATGTCTCATGAGCTGATAATAGGCGTGAAAGCGTAACAGACGAACAAGCCAAACTTATGTTCTAAAATAATTTTTCTGAGCCCGAAATAACGATATAAGAATATTAATCGTGACAAAGAAGATCATTTGTATAAAAGAAAAAAAACAAAGGGTAGAATTTCGTAACGGTGGAAAAAAGATTACAAAAGACCTACTGTTCATTTCCCATTATCGTTACGAACGCGATACTCTCAGTTCTCAGTTGAGCGATATTATATCACACATGCTATAAAATCTAGATGTATGTATGTAAGACTTATTTTTGATGTATGACTCGATGTATGTAAGACTTATTTTTGATTAGAAAACATTTTGTAATATATATTTCTCAAATGACCAACTTTCTAGAAAGTTTACTTGTTGAACAAACCTTATTTTCAATCAAGTGTAAAGATTTCGTCGGCAACTTTTCACATCCTTTTTTAACTTTGATACATTTTGCCTTCGAAAAGAAATAATATAAATATACGAACTTTTAAAAAGAAAACACAAATTTCGAGTATTCCCGAAGTGTCGTAGAATCAATCAAACCAATGGGCCTTGAAAAGTTTTCCAGTGGTAATGTTTCGATCGCATCTGTCACTTGTCAAACGATGAAATGCCTTAAAATGTTAAATGGACGAATGTTTGCGCGCCCGCGAATTTGTCACTTTTAAAAACATATATTATATTCACTAAATAATATCTACATGGAGAAATTTCATTCATAGACTAAAACTTTATAGATGCTGTGATAAGTTATAGTAGTAACTTATTTTACACACTTTACTTTAAACCTAATGTATGAGTAAATATGGTTAAAGTATGAGAATGAAGCCCTATCAGGTAGCGTGCGATTGATCTTTGAAAATTTATAGTTCCCTTTATAATATGTACACGGTACATGAGTTGGTAGGTTTAATCTATGTTGCGTTGACAGTATTGCCAAATATGATAAAGATAAAGCACCTCATCATAATCTCTACCATACCCTAAGAGTTGGACACAAAATTTGTTAAATATGTTAAATATTTGATTGCATCACGAGCATATCTTATGTATTCAGCTATATTAAGCAAATAAGCCTCATAGACCATCATAATCACAGGACTGCCCGGACAATACATGAAACCATAAGTGTTTCGAAAACTGTGAGTATGAAGTTTTGTGCCGATAATCCTTCCGGGCTACAAAGTACCTGAGGGAAGGGTTGGCCAATGTATGTATCGCACCTCTATACGTGTATACGTGCATTTTACAGCAGTATGCTCCCCTCACTCACCGGGCGCTAATGTAGCCTGGATCGATTTTAAATAAAAGAGTTGTCTCGATTCCTATTACTCATTTTAATTGCTTTGTGAATCACGTTTTATTAAAAATTTATCTCCAATATTGTTTATTTAATGACTGTATTATGTGAGAATTCTATACATGTACATATATTTATGGATAACGTAGTGAAGCTAGTGTTAAAAGCACCAGACGTCTTTTTAGTTGTCATAAAAATACAATAATTTATAGAGCGTTAAGTTTATGAGAACGAAATTTCAGACATTATGACATTTTCTATAAGATCTTTGTCAGGCAAGAGTTATGATATCTGAAATATATTATTATTAAAATGTTCACTAATACTATATTTTTATCTGTTCCACAAGAGTTATGATCCTTATGTTAGGCGCAATAATTGATTAATGTAGCGACTGTATTAACTGAATTAAATTAAAACATCATTTAAAAAAATCTTTTGCGATTTAGATTACAAACTAAACATTTAATTCTCTATCTTACTGTTTATAGATATATATTTATAATTTTTGTAATTGTTTCTGACGTGGCATAATATAGTTATTTTATACATATATTGTATTAACCCCTTAACTTATTTTTTAACATTGACAATTGGAGATGATAATTTAACGACTTCAAAAGAGTAGGTAATCCTTATATTTACTTAAGATACTTATCACCAGTCAATACAGGCAATACGCCTGTATTGACTGTGATAACATTTTATACTTAAATAAGGCTTTCTAATACCACCACCAAATAAAAAATATTAAGCAAGCAAGTTCTTTAGTGAGCTCATTTCTCAATTATTGTTTATTTTTCTCTAAAATATAATGAAATAAAATATTATATTTCTTGGCCATTCTCCGCTATTTACCCGCGTGTATAGCCAACAAGCGAAATCTTCAAAAGAGCTCTCAGATACATTGTATCATAATAGACAATATTTTAGATAACCTATATAACTTTTTCTCCTTAAAATCCGTTTGAGAATATTTAAATTTGTATTTTTTCTACCCTCACTACGAGGAGGTAAAATCTGTAAAGTCATCCTGCCTCATAGGGTAATTTATACTGGATGATTAATCACGCCAATGAATGTAATTTGTTAAAAATATTAGGTGTTGTAAACCTCTTAACCTCCTTTCTAAGGAGAGGCCTATGTCCAGCAGTGAACTGTTATAGGTTGATGATGAAACCTCTTAAAAATGTTATTTAAATTATTATATTTTTAGCGATCCCTGACTTCTCGTAAGATACGTGTTTTTAATATAATGAATTGCTAAACCAGTGTACGAATATGTCGCGGGGAAATCTGCACTGCAGAAAGTATTACATCAGGTTTAAGATCATTTATTTCTCACAAAGAATAACATAAACTATTCACTTATATGAGAAAAACAAATTACAATTTCATTGATTTAGCTGTGATACAGAAAAAAATAATTGAAACAAAACAATTCCTTGCACAAATATAGTGAGGGTAACTTAAAAACATTATGCATTCCAAACATTGTTCAACCACGTTAGCTGTGAATACAGCTATCGAGCGTGCCTAGAAGTGACAAACGGTTTGTACACACTACAATTTACTTTACATATTTTGCACTATGAAAACTATTTTCTGCTAGTTATGGTAGTAAATTTAAGTATAAAATTTGATAATACAGTGAACTTAGTACATACTTCGTTGAATATTAATTGAATTAATATATTGTGTATCTTATTTGTTACCATTGTACATATACCTATATTTGATTATATTGATTGATTTAGATTCATAGTTAAATATTTTAATATATTACATAATAATTACAATTACAATTAATAATTACATAATATATTTAATATAATTACATATACATTAGCGCATGTAGTATCATTATTAATTTAATGATTTATTAAAACGAAGATAATATATTCACAAAAATATATAAAGTTATAAATTTAATGAAATAAAATATATAAATTTATGCAATAGATAAACATTATGATTTATAAAAAGTGTATTTATGCTTGTATTATTTATCAATGATGTGATACTTTAATAATTTTTTGAAAGTGTGTATATTTTCGCAGCTTTTACCACATTAGGCAGCTGATTATAGATTTTAGCACCTTCATCTATACCCTCTTTCCATAATTTGTTCGTACTTTTAAAGAAATATAACATTCCTACCCCTAAGACCGATTCTATGCACATCCTTTTTTTATTAAATTTTATTTGTTTTGGTATATTATTAGGTAGTTAGTATTTTTCTTATAAGTATACAATTTTTATATTTGTATGTCTGTAGAACAGTCATGATTTTGGTTTCCTTGTAGATTTTTTGAGTTGACGTGAGAAATCCGAAATGAAATATTTTCTACATAAGTTTATTTTGTGCTGTTTGCACAGGTTTCTAGATTGATTTTAGCAGCTGTACCCCATACTAGAAGTATTAAGTAGTGTATATGCGGTTTTATAAGTGTATTTATTATATATGGTGTGCCTTAATTTCGCGGTATGCAACTTACGATGCCACGTAACATTCCTGCCAAACAGACAAGTTTATTCCTTAGTTTTTGTATTTGTGGTTTCCATGTGAGATTTTTATCCAAAATGATTACATGATGATTTTATAGGTTTACGAATTGTGTCAAAAAATATTTATTACGTTCTCAAATTAAAAAATAAATAAATAAGCCAAGTAATTATAATGATGAACAGTGAAGTCCTATGAGGTACAAGCTGTGTAAAAATAGTAGGTCGGAACTGTATTGTTTTTACATTGATGATGAGTTTTTATATATTCAGGTTTATCCCACGATTGAAACGAAGTCTTGTAAAAAGTTGATGACAAAGTTCTATTTTTACTTCGTAACTAAGTCGTTCTAATTATTAACAAATTTATTCTAGAAAGAAAACCTCTCACAGTGAGCAAATAAATAATTATAAATTTAAGTGTAGATTGCGCTGTTGAGATTTTGCGTCATAAAATCAAACTTTATGCCAATCGGCGATCGTTCAGTACTAAAATTCGCAATTCCTTTTGCTCGTGGTGCTTGCCAAGAATTCCATGCTAAAGGCTCTGTCAAGAGACAAGTGACGATATTGGTGTCAAGGTGTTTATCAGCGCCAGTTATTCGGTTTCCTACCCTCCATTAGTTCGATATAACTTACAAATGATTGCTTTGCGTTACCTTATCAAGTACTCACTATAAAATCGTAAGAATGTAGTATAGCGTTTTCTGGTAAGTTTTGGTTAATGGTTGCCAAGCAACACATGTTGCGGTCAAGTCTGTGCAAAACAATGTACTTTTAACGATAACATTTATGTTAATATATCTCAGTTTCTACATAATTTACTGGAACACAATTGTAAAAGAAAACCAAAATAACTTATTATTTAGTATTAGTTTCTTTTTTTAGATAGATTTTAATTCTAATATTAATAAAACATGCATACCTTTGATGTACGCATGTAAATCGATTATGTAAGCATCACAATCGAATCAATTAGGTAATAATAAGAAAAGAGATTGATGAGAAACTAAAGCTAATTCAACTGTTTCCAATCAATTAAATTGAAAATACTTTTTTACTTTATTTTCTTTGATTACCACTTTGATTTATTAAATTTTGTCACTGAATCCAAGCGTTATTTATTTGTGTCTAGAGAAAAAGAAGCCGGTTTTCTCTCTCAAGATTTTAACATACTTTCTAGTTTCATTTTAATAACTCTGAAGAGATTTTTGACGTAGTTTTTGTTATTAGTAATTGATAAAGGAATAGAAGTAAAGACTAGAGACAAAAGGACTGTAACTCAGATTGCCAGTTTGCGCAAACGACAGGGGAAACCCTTTAGAAGGCCAGGTGGGTGGGCAATCTGCGCAAGGAAAGGCTGGCAGGGGGTGATTCAAGGGGGCTTAAAAAAAAACGATCTAAGTGGCGTGGCAATGGGAGAGGCCTATGTCCAGCAGTGGACTGCGTTAGGCTGATCATGACCATGATGATGAATGAACAAGAATATTTTCGGAAACAATTCAACAATTACAATTTTACAATATTTTTTGGCAACAAAACAATTTAGCAATCATACAATGATTGCATTTGACTGAGCACGATGAAAATCGCACAATTTTTATTCTGAGCAATACACAAACGTGAGTTATGTTTATACACTCATTACGATATGCTTTGACCTAACATTTCACTATTGGAAATAGTGTCAATATTTGCACTTGTTGCTCAAAGCAACAGATTTGCTAAATATACAACGTTAATTTCAGAATCCGCCGGTATCAAATATTGCAAAATCACACCGTACGAAATTCCGACCCAACGTGTAGAAAATTTACCACGGTAGGTTGACAATGCCAATGTGTTAATTTTATGATTGTAGCTGTAGATGTAATGAAATGAGCTGTAGCTTCTATAAATACTTTTCATTAAATTATAAGATTAAAGAAAAAAACTCTCGGAGGTTCTCAGCTGGGTTTGATTTTTTAAATGTTTGTTACTTCAGAACTCCGTCGCTTAATAAAGCGATTCGAACATTTTTTTTAATTTGGGAAGGTATACTTCTTGTTTAGTTTCATTTAAGGAGTGAAGAATATAACTTGTCATCATGTTTTAGGTGCAATGAGTCAGTGATACTTTAAAAAATAATAGTTATAAATCATTCTGTTTGTCCGCTAGTCCATTTTGATAACATGAAAGTAGACTAGGGAAATGGCGGAAAGGGCGAATTATATCCGTCGTTTCCTAATTTGTTTGGAATTTAAGTTCGCTTCAAGCCAATCTCACTCGTCAATAAACAAGCGTAGGTCTTCGTTATTGTTAAGAATAAAGCCAGTATTTCTGTAGTCATTCCGTAGTAAGTGGTAAGCTTGGGGCGGGGTAGGAAGGCAACCTCAAAAGATTTTCCCTCAGGTCTGGTGTTCGTGGTTAAACAACAACTTGTCAACAAAACCGCGTGAAAGAAAGGGGTTTCGTTTCTGATAAAGAGATTGTTCCTTTTTTTTATTAGAAGTAGGAAATGATCGTTGTTTAAGAGGAATCCTGAACACCCGTGTAATTTCTTTTGGTTCTTATGATATTAGTCCAAAAATTGGCTTCTTAGTCAAACATTTTGTTTTTATATATTGAAAACTAGTTTTGTTTTTTGAGACAGGACGACCGTGGTGACTTATCTTTATTTCTTATAGTAGTATGTGTGGTTAATTACTTTATTACTTACAGTTATGTAGAATAGTAATGCTTGATGTTCAGAAAGAAATCGCTTAATTAAGTCAACTTACAGGTACGTAGCAGAAACATAATCTAATATAATTATGTTTACAATTCGTTTAGAAATAGCGAATAAAGGTTAATTAATTGAAAAAAGGTATAAGGCTATTTAATTAAAAAATGTACATAAATATAGTATAAGTTTTATGAAGTCTGTGAAAAATTTGTATACACGGCTTGACTGACAGTTTAAAAGTGTCACTCGTGCTTTGTCCACCCAAATCTTTCCAATGGGCCCCATATTGAGTAGAAGTAATAGAGGTGTCAGGAGGCTCCCACTCGAGAAGACAGTCTGATCTACTAGATATAATTGTTTGTTTGATTATTTAAAAAGTTGGGTAACATGCGATTGTAAGTTGTTTGAGTATGAGAAGGTCTTGACATGGAGCAACTAACTTCTACAGGAGTTAATATTTACTTAAGGTGTTACCAGCCTAAGGTATAAAGGAAAAGGGAGCGAAATATGTATTCCTCATTTCATGCCTTAGACGGTCTCCAGGCTCGTCGTCCTAAAATGGCATGCTGCCAACAGTGATGTTGCTTTTGTCATAAGCCTGGCAACTGTTGCTCAACTTTGTCTTCACCCACATGTCTTTGGCGACCGTGTTGCGCACTTAATTAGTATAGATTATGATCCTTTAGAATCGCAGAAACCTACACGAGAGATTCTTCCTAAAAGAAGAGAAGTCAGTTTGTAATTAAAAAAAATAATAACTAAAGGAGAAGCTATCTAAGAATCGCATAGCTTGAAGAAAATATAACTAATTCGCAAAAACAATTCTCCCGCCAATCGCAGCAAGCTTTAAACTTAGTCTAACTGTAAACTGTACATGGTATCGCGTGGCAGTGGGCGTGTCGAGGGCCCTCAGTGCCAGTTGTGACCTAAGCCTTGACACCGCGACCGCCAAGCGGGGATCAGCGATAGTCATGCCAGGTATTTAAAGGCTGCTTACCGTTGTAGAGGAGCGTCGGCTCAGGGTCTCTGGGCGAAGGCCCCCGGGGCGGTGGCGGCGGGCGCGGGGCTTCGGCCGCGCCCCTCGCCGACCACGTCGATCTCTTCGTCCGAGTCATCGGCCAGCTCCGCCGCCGGGGGCCGCCTTCCACTTCTTGGCCATGAGGCAGCGCGGCATGGGCGGCGCCCGCATCGGCCTCAGCGCGGCCGCATCAGCGAGAGACAGGACGAACAGAGAAAAAGAGAGAAAAAGAGAAAGAGCGGCGCCCCGGGCGAGCGGCTAGCGAGTGATCGCGCGCGTCCTCTTGCGGTTGTGGTAACTTGGTGTGGGGGTCGCTACTTATATAGAGCGCGGGGTGTTTGCGCGCGCCGCTACTTCGATCGATGGGGCGACGGATGGCTTCGCACCACGCCATACAAACTTTGCAAGTCGCGCCAACTTTAAGCGACACTGGACAGGACGAGCACCGAACCCCACATACGATCAACCAGTGGACGAATTCATAGCGCACGCGACGTGCTCGATTACGTAGCGAGGCCGCGCGAAACACGTAGCGTTCGAACTCGCGCGATGGATTCTTTTATTTACTTTTCACAACTTTTGTTTTGAATAAGTAACACAACACAGGACTGAACCAATTGTTTCTTGAGAAACTACGTACGTGTCATACATTGTTGATCGTACCAAAACCGTTTCAGTAGTTAAACTTGTCAAGTTCTAGAAAAGTTTCATTTTCAAAGGTTTATTTGCAAGAATATAAAAATGATTTTTTTTTAAGAAATATTTTCAATCTTTTTCTTCTCAATATTGTGAAAGGTCAATTTAATAAAGTTTGACGTGTATTGTTACTGGGCTGGCTAAGATGAATGGTAGACAGGATCTCAAGGGCTGCAGATCAGACAATCTTATAACAATTACTCTTCTTCAAACTGGCTATTAAATATATTATTGATAAAACTGGCAGATTCTTTGGAAAATATTTAAAAGCTTCACAAAAAAAATAAGTATGGATGAAAGTCTACAAAAATTATGCTTCACCTATAAAAAATGTTTCAAAGTTAAACTTGTTTAGATTTTACAGATTTTTCTTATCTAGGAACAGTACTAACTTTTAAAAGATTACTTTTTTAAATAGAACAAGACTTTCTGAATTAAGTTTATCTCTGAGAACTTAACATCTTCTTTAATAGATTTCAATTGCATATTAATACGTGCAGACAACTTTTGTACACGACTTTAAGCGAATTTAGCTCAGTCATGTCATATACTCGTAGAATAGAATATTATTATTAATAGAGTATGACATATAAGAAAACGTGCCTATTTAAATTGAATATTTGGTTAAAACGGCTCAAAAAACTAGTGTCCAGTACTAATGCTGACCTGTCATGGTACGGAACGTTATTTAAATAATAGCTCTATTGGACTTTTTTTTAATATTCCAAAGTTATAACTTGCGCTCGTAATTTAACTACCAAGCATTTTCAATTTTTTATGCTAAACAAATTTTTATGATGTGTTGTAGGATGTAAAAGCGTATATAAATAATTCAAAAAGATTAGGAAAACATATCTGGCATTAGGTTTTCTTGTAACTTGATAAAGGAAAATATTGCGTTGGGAATTCGATTTCCAAAATTTTAGATTTCTGCTTCAATCGGGGAAGCCCAATTTTCGAAAATTGTACGCATTATGTAATAATATATTGTGTATTAGAAGAACTGCAATTTAAAATCACATCATCACATTACATCAATAGCCTATAAGAGTCCACAGCTGAATATAGGCCTCTCCTTAGAAAAGAGGTTTGGCCTACTATACCACGCTGGCCAGACGAGTTGGTATGAGTTTGTGTCAAGTTTTCCTTGTCTTTGCAGTGCTGTTGTCCTGCGTAGTTTGCTCCCTTACTCGGCTTTTACGACACCCACGGGGTGGTGACACTCCGTATTCTTAATCCGTCATCACACGGATAAATGGGAATATAAATATCACAAGCTTTTTCGTGTGGATTCGCTTGCATTAAAGTCTTTTTCTTATTCCTGAAGAATAATCATTTTTCTAGATGCTATGGCACTACTCCGTACACCTGACAATGTGTCTGCAAAAAGTTTTGAAAATCATTTGTTTAAAAGACAGACAGATAAGCAGGCTGAGTTTATTTTCGCACATATAATATTAAGTAAGTAGGTTTATAGATTTACTAATACAAATTGATTTGAATTTATTGCTCTCAGAACTTTTTAGACGATTAATGGGTTATCATGTTCAGTAGCGAAATTACTTTGTATATGAGTTTGGAACAATTGGCAATTTATAATGATAATACAATTTTGTTGTCCTCCCCTCACACAGATATAGTTACAATAAACAATCTTAATCTAGGTTAGTTTACTTTATGTAACTTTTTCTTTTTATTATGTAAGTGGTCCCCCTTTCTGAGAACTATTAAAGGCTGTTGATGATGATGATGATGATGATGTAAGTGGTTTACTAAAAGATGGGACGGTTGTTTGTATTTCACGAACAGTTATAATATGTATATAATATTGTTTTATTATAATTCATGAGACTACATTTTAGTCACTACATAATATTTAACTAACTGTTAACCAAAGTAAAATTATTAAAATACTTGCTTACGTCCGGGAGCTTCGGCCGCGTGTGTGTCGGGTTGTCGCAGTATAAATTTAGCCTATGTATCTTTACTCGCTGATAATGTAGCTTTCCATTGGAGAAAGAAGTTTTAAAATCGGTTAAGTGGTTTAGGATTGAAAGCGTAACAAACAAACTCACTTCAAATTTATAATATAATAAAAGTATAGATTTCCTAGTTAATGTTTGAACCTGATATATTTTGAATAAAGAAAAATAGTATCTCGTTAACCCACTTCAAGAAGTAGATGTGTCCTACCATAATTAGTAAACTCCCTAATTTAAGATTAGTCGCTAACTTTTTAATTAATAAACTCTCGGTAATACGTATTTTGTTTTAAACTCGATCGTCACGGTGACCGCGTCCGCAACCCGCGTCGAGAGCGAGTTGATGTGAAATAAACTCATACTAGGCCCTCTAGGCATATATGTATTGTTCAGGTTCAGGGTATGTCTGAATTTTCTGTCTAGGCCTTGCGTGGTGAGTAATTAAAAGGGTGTGACAGAAACGTGTAGTCATACTTTAGGACCGTACAGTAGGCCTCGTAAATAACGTAAAGTTCTAACTACTTCTTTTTCTTCTTAGCCCTATTCAACCATTTTTGTGTGATCTTTCGATCATAATGCCACTTAAGTTAGAAACGTTGATGAGCCACCTGATGGAAAGTAGCCAAAGCTGCCCATGGACACCTACAACTCAAAATTTACCAGCACGTTGCCGGTCTTCGAATCCTCCCCCTTCCCCCGGATAGAGGGAGTTTGGGCTCCGGCAACAGCACTTACTCGGTGAAACGCATCGAAAGAATTAACGCCAATTTTCTGTGTGGCCAACAACTCAGGTCGAGCCTGCTCACTTGCCGAGTATGGCTCTTTCACGGTAGAAACGACAATATCTAGTAGAGTTGAAGTCAAAGTGTAGATCTAATATTTCACATGAGTGAGAGAGCGAGAGAGAGAGAGAGTGAGAGCTGAGGTGAATTAAATTAGGGGTATTTAATAGTAAGGATGTTGATGCAATTTTCCTATCTGCATTACAAACAACCACTCTATTACAAATATAATCATTATTTGTCAGCTACATATGTGTAACGGTCCTAAAGTTTTGACCAAACCTTTCTATAACCCTGTATCGTAGATAATGCAAGTTTGTAATTGTTTCAAGTTATTGTAGTTGCCACGGTCGGATTTGCACTTTGTATTTCTATAAAGGCGAACTTCAAACAACAACCACTCAGACACAATATTTATGTATCTACACAATTAATAAGTTTGTCGTCCGCCACTTTGATACAAAAAAAATTGTTGTCTAGCGTTTTCAAACTAGTGATGTTTCCATTGAAATATTTAGAATAGTTACAAACATAGAAAAATAATAAATAAATAAGATGTGGAGGTTAATGCTTTTTTTATGTGTGATTTGGCAAACGAGCAGACGGAAAGCGACTACCGCCGCCATGAACGCATGCAACATCGGTTTCATGTTCATTATTGCAATGTTTTATTCTCGACAAGGCAATATCCGCTTTGTTAGAAAACAATAACGGCTGTATAGTGATGTATGTGCTAACATTACCAATGAGTTTATATCGGAGATAGATACTTTTTATTGCAAAAAAGTAGTGTACGAGTACAAAATCGAAAAATATACTAAGAAGCAGTTGAAATGCCGGTCATTTCATAATCTGTGAATTGATAGAACAACTATGAATATTATGTTTTAACACTAAGCTCCCTTGTTTGCTTCAAGGTTAAATTAAATTTACTGGCTGTATTATGCTGGTCTTTCAACAGTTCACTTATTTCATCAAGTCGCATGCTAACGCCATTGCCAATGGGCTTCATCCGTCGACTACGTTTTAATAATAAAGCCATTCACTAGTTGCTCGTAGCAATACTGTACAATATCAACCAGTGGCCGGGTAGTTTCGACCGAAATATTCCGTTGTTATCTGACCCCTGGATTACAAAGATCCACACATTCTGACTAGGAACTGTTACTTAGCGTTTAATGTGCTTTGAAAAACTTCTGGCATTTATGTCTTCAAATAAATCATAGTAATAATAGGGGTTCAAGTATGAAATTGCCGTTGTATAGTAATAGATACTTTGAATTTACATAAAACCTTCATGGTGTAAGATTTTTGTGTGAAACTTTTTTCACATTATACCTATAAGCTTCATCTTTAAAAAAATGTGCAGCATTTGATTTTTGACTTTCAATTCTTTTTTTTATTCAGCTTAGACGTGAGAGATGGATACTTCGAAAATCTGAGTCATTTTTAAATACGAGTACGGGCACGGAACTTACGCGTCAGAAACAGCTTAGCAATATCAACGCACAGCAATATCAACGCTGCGTTTGGGGAGCAGACTGCTAAAGTGCGTTTTCTGTTATATCCCTTTCGTAATGGAAACTTCGACTTGAAGAACTAACCTCGTGGAAGACCGCCCACGCAGGTGAATTACAACAACGCTGAATTAAAGGAGATGGTGGAAGCCGATCCGAGACAACTACCCAGGAATTAGCGGCATGGTTTACAATATTAACTCTTTTGCATCAAATCAATAAGCTAAAAAAAATATGAAAAATGGGTGCCTCTAGATTTGACTGATCTGCAGAAAGAAATGCGTGTTGACTTGAAACTTGTGTTGTCTTGTTGAATCTGTACAGAAATGAAAGAATATTGGATCGAATTATGACATTGACGAAAAGTGGATTGTTTACGAAAACCGTTAGCAAGTACAAAAAATTCAATGGCTGACTCCACGTCAAACGGTGTCCTAAATCAAAGCTTACCAATAAAAAGGTAATAGTAAACTGAGTGGCGGTGTCTTCATGGTATTATTCACTATAGCTTTCTCAGGTCTGGTCAGGCAGATGTTTACTGTGCCGAACTTCGAACAATTATGGCTAAACTGGCAGTGAAACAACCAAGACTCGTAAATCGATCGTCACCATTATTGCTCCATGATCACACTCCACGAGACACCTTTGTAACTCTACAGGAGCTGCAGTTAGTAACCATACGTCATCCTCCGTACTTGCCAGTACTTGCTACAGCGGACTACCATTTTTTTTTGTGTATTAGACAATTTTCTACGTAATAAAAAAGTTTCTTCCCAGAAGGCAGTACAAAGGCTTTCACACAGTAAATTGCTATTTTCTGCTTTGAAAACATCGTGATGCAAGAATGTCTATTAAAATATTTTTTTACTTTAATTAGGAGTAAAAGCAAGTTATTTTTTGGTGTCGAATTTTAAAATGAAAATAACTCTCGAGTCATAAAATATTTACTTTGACTGGCTTGTTGGCCTAGTGCTAAGTGACCCTAATTGCTAAGCCAGAGGTCATGAGTTTGATTTCCCGCCCAGGACAAATAATTGTGTGATAAGAATGCTCATTTGTTCTACGCCCGGATGTAATTTATCGACAATACGAGTGTATTTAATTGAATTACGGCGGCCGGATAGCGTAGTGGTTTGTGCAGGCTGTTACGCCAAATATTGCGGGTTCGATTAGAGCTCAAGTCAAATGTTTTTGTGCATGAGCATTAAATTTTGGCTTTGGTCTGGGTTATTTCTATGTATAACATGTGTGTACATAAAAAAAGTATGTATGTATTTCTATCAGATGTCTAGTGCCTACACTTAGTAAAAGGTCTACCTAGTTTGATGTGAATGTGGTAGAATATTATTAATAGGTATTGATTTAAGTATGTTTATCAGCAGCCTGGTTACCATAGTACAGACTCTCCCTAGTTTGAAATCAGATGGCCGTTGTGTGAGATGTGTCTATTTATTATTATTGGTTCAGAATGCTTTAATTGCAAGAAATGATTGCTAAAAATGTAATATAAGTTTGACAACAACAAAATATTGGTTTTAATATTAGAAATATTCATTTCGATATTTCTCTGTAAATGATTGGAGTAGTCGGTTCATTGGAATAGTTTGGAAAAGCAATCGACATAGGTACAACCGAGTGCAACAGCAACCAGTCACTACCCTCCAGCTTAACTTACCGAGAGGACTGTCGAACTTATTTAATCTTCTGCATACCAATCCAAACGCAAACCAGCATTTATTTTTAATGAAATCAGTATTATAATTAAAAAAGAAATGTTGACCTGAGTGTTTGAGGTAAATTTTTCATTTAAGCTGTTTTAGAAATGTGTTGTGTTATAAGGGTTAATAATTATCAACGGGGACTATCCCGTGACCAGTGACCACTTCGTCCGTCATGAACAACAAGATTATTCTGAATACCACTATTCCTACTAACTACGAACAAGTTCGAGGGAAATTACTATGTGTGTATATAGAAAATTACCTATGAACGGTTATGAATGACGTCGAAATTAGCTACTGTAATCATACGCATAGTAGGCCAAAACCTCCTTTCTAAGGAGAGGCCTATGTCCAGCAGTGGACTAGTATAGGCTGTTGATGATGAATCATACGCATGTAGCGTGTTATGTATGTGATATACGTTGCTAAAATAAGATCGTAAGATTGGGACTGGACTTATGATCGTGTCCGTAACAATGGAAACGTAACACTGCATGTAATGCGTACATACCGTCTGTCAATTAGGATTTGGTAGACCGTGTATTGTATGACCGTGTTACGTAACGTAACCCAATATTCAGAATTACACTGAATGCTAAATGGAAACCAAATATCTGGTATATTAGATCTCTCGATAATATTTCATCTAATGCAAACAGACCCGTTTAGGTGTAGAATTAGTACTGTTGGTATGTAAACACTAACCTACTGGTTTAATGTTTGTAAATATTTGTGTTTCAGCTTGGTATATATATTTGGCAATGTGCAATATTATAAGTTATCAGTAAAATAGATAATTGCTTATGGTATTGGTTATGATTAAACGGATGTAAGTATTCGAACTGTATCATTATATTCGGATATAAGGTGTTATATTACTTACTAGTTTAGTTATATCGAAGCAAAAACGAAGTACCCTTTCTCATCCAGAAAAAAGTACTGGTTCTGAGAGATAGAGAAATAACGTTTAAGTGAGTAAAAAAGTGTTATTTTTTACTTTCTTCTATTACTTTTTCATTACTTTGTATTATTGAATTTACACCACTGTGCGTTTTTCAAGAAACATCTTCATGACAACAACAGTATTTCAAACTCAAGCCTGTTACAAGAAACGTCCAAGTACGTGTCGGGCTATGCGCTGTGTAGAGTTCCGTAGTCGCTTATTACAATTGTACTGTTTTGTATGTATAGTCTTTATTTGGTGTCGAGTATTGTAATAAAAACTCTCAATATACAATGACACGTCTGTTTAATATAGCCGTCAATACAATACTGAAGTGCCGTAGGCACAGTACATCCCCTAATAAAAAAATTGGTTACAAACATAACTTAAAAATATAAGTGTTATTTTTTAATTTAGTTACACATAAGTTTAAAATACGTCTAATATTCCGATTACACATTGTATCAACACTGTCCAAGTTCATGCAATTGTTTATTAATGTCATTATCAGCACTTATTTAGACACACGTCACAACACTATATAATCACTCCCACTATATAATCACACCCATTGTTCTCGACAATAAATGATGATATTTAATATATTAAGTGTTTATGTGGCGAAGCGCACGACAGGTTTGATAGTTCGGCCGAAACTCGACACTCTCGGCTCATTGTTTACATTATAACTTGCCATATTTGGTATCTTCGAGCATGTCTCGCTGTTGTTAAGTGCAAAGGCTGGCTTCAATCGATCTATACTAACTATTTTCTCCGTATCCTGTTGCATAATTTTATAAAATTTTTCCGCTTTGCTGATAATTTTGAACGGCCCCATGTAGGGTTGTGTTAAAGGTTTTGTGACCTTATCAACACGAACAAATACATGAGTGCAGTCTTCGAGATCGGGATGGACGAATATTTTTCCTTGATGGTTCGCCTTTTTGGGCACTGCTACTAAATTTGATATCTTACTACGTAATTCTTGCAAAAATAAATTGTTGTCCGAAGTTTCCCGCTTTATAGGCTCGAAGAAATCCCCAGGCAACCTTAAAGGTTCTCCAAACACCATCTCCGCCGCACTAATCTACGTGTCGTCTCTCATACTAGCTCTTAATCCCAGAAGAACAGATGGTAATTCTGATACCCAATGTTCCGTGTTTCCTCGGCACATAAGTGCGGTTTTAAGCGAGCGATGCCATCTTTCCACAAGACCATTCGATTGCGGGTGATAAGCAGTGGTTCTAATCTTATTAATACCCATTCTTCTAGTTAATTGGAAAAACAAATTAGACAAAAAGTTAGATCCTTGATCAGTTGTCAAGTATAAAGGGGTTCCAAATCTCGCAATCCATCCGGTGTAAATAATATCCGCTATAGTTTGGGCGGTTATATCCTTTACAGGAATGGCTTCAGGCCACCCGGTGTTCCTATCTATCATTGTTACAATATACCTATAACCGCTGCTATAAGTTAAAGGACCCACAATATCCATGTGAAGGTGTTCAAATCTATCACTATGTACAAAATGCCCATGAGGTGATACAGTATGTCTATGTATTTTAGATTTTTGGCAACTTATACACGCTTTAGCCCACTGTGTAATGTCTTTGTTCATTCCTTTCCATATATAACGATCTTGCATCATTCTTCTAGTTGCACGCGTCCCAGGGTGGCTGATGTCATGCACCGCGTTGAAGCTGATACACGAAATTCCTTAGGCAAATATGGTCGCGTCCTATTAGTCGATACCTCGCAATATATAGGTAACTCGCAATTAGGCATGAATAACTTTCGAAATTGTAACGTGTTCGATTCCAAAAGATCCTTTAACTCTGTATCTTTACTCTGTATCTCGGCTAACTTTTTGTAATCTATAGGTGATGCGTCTATCGCTGCTATGCGCGAAAAACAATCCGCAAACTATATTTTCTTCCCCGGAAACATATCTAATATCAGTACAAAACTGCATAATAAAATCTAGATGTCGTATTCTCCTTGGTGTATCATTTTTTACCCATGGTTAAATTTTTTTGTAGCCGAAGTTTTTCCCCTATCGGTTTTTAAAATTGGGAAACGGTGTTACAAAACCGTTTTTTTTTTTTTAAATTAAAAACCGTTTTCCCCTTTTAACCGAAAAATTTTTAGGGGTTTTTTTTTGTTTTTTAAAAAATTTTTTCCCTTTTTTTAAAAAAAAGGCCCCCCCCCCAAATTTTTTTATTTTGCCCCAAATAGTTTTTTTCCCGTCCCATATTTTTTTTTTTGAATTTTTGCCGCCCCCCCCCCGCCTAATTTGCCCCTTTTTTTGGGGTTTGGTTTTTTTTTAAAAGGAAAAAAAAATCCCTAGGGGCCCCCCTTCCCCCTCCCCCTTCTTTTTGGTTGGGGGCCCGTTTTTTTTCGGCGGCCCCCGCGCAGGTATTAGAACAGTTCCCCTTTATGAGGGCTAAACGGTGCATCTGCTGACGGGGAAAAGATAATGTGGGTTGGCCCCTTTTTTGGCATGTTTACTTTTTTCCCAAAAGCCTCATTTGTTACGTCGCTCCATGGAACAGATTTTTTTCTTTTTTTTTCGCGTTGTGTAAAAAAAATTCAAATTTTTCCTGAAAACTGGTGCGTTTCGGTATAAAAAGGCCCGTAGAAGTTTTTCATCCCGAGAAATTGCGCAACTCACTTATTTTTCTAGGGTTTTCCCCCCCAAAATTTGGATATGCTTTTGACCCGTTCATCAACTTTTTAAAACCTTTTTCGATCACGAAATCCCAGAAAATCTAAACTCCGTTTTTTCCAAACCACACTTTGCCCTGTTTATTTTTTTAAAACCTATCCATTTATTTGTTTTTAAAAATTCCCGTACTGCCTCTATGTTTACTTTCTGATGATGAAACAAAATGACGTTTCAATATATATGAAAAAAGTATCTAAAGCCTCACAGTAACCCCCGTCGTTAAAAAAAAGGTTTTGGAAGGGGGCTGCAACGTTTTTTAAATCCCAAACCCAATCTTAAAACCCCAAAAAAACCCCAAAAAGGGGAAGCTATAGCGTCTTTGGGGTATCCTTTCAAAAAAAGGATAAATTTTGGTATGCTTTTCTGCATACTATTCGGGGAAAATGCTCTTCCCTGTAAAAAGTAGGTTTCAGTCTTGAATCAAACCGGGAAATTTGGGGAGTCGGGGTTTTTTGTTAAAACGAGTTGAAACTGCCTATAATCCCCCCGGGGGAAGGGTCGAATTTTTACCCGTTTTTCTTTTATAACTAAATGCAGAGGACTTTGCCCAATTTCTTTTGGAGGGGTACATAATTTCCCCTTTTTTGCATGGGGTTGAAATTCAGCTTTTGGGCTTTGTTTTTTTTTTTATCGGTGGTAATGGTCGTGGACGAGATGTACGGGGTGGTCCCCAAGTCTCGATGGAGGTACCGTGAATGACATGGAGTGTTTTTTTAAAAACCCTTGGTTTTGTTACATTGGGAAATTATGCCAAAAAAATCATATAATCAATTTTTTAGTCGTTTTTCCCTTTTCCTGTAGCTCTTCTTGGCCCCCCCCAACCACAGAAAGCAAAAGTCTGTAGGG
This sequence comes from Arctia plantaginis, assembly GCA_902825455.1. Classification (NCBI taxonomy): domain Eukaryota; kingdom Metazoa; phylum Arthropoda; class Insecta; order Lepidoptera; family Erebidae; genus Arctia; species Arctia plantaginis. The sequence continues at coordinate 97,497 of CADEBD010000397.1, forward strand.
CTATTTAGTGAAAACTAATGTTTTCTGTTTTTTTAAAAATCCTAATAAAGTTTAAATGAGACAAGAAGTCAGCTCCGAGTATAGGGTTTCTTTACCTCTGCCCACAAAGAATGTCCAAAGGGAGGGCTTTCGTAGCTTTAAAATTTAAATTCAAAGTTTTTACACCATAAGTCTTTTTTCTGTACCAAATTTTTTGCGTAAAAGGGTTTTTAGTCTTCACATTTTCCCCCTTAGAAAAATTATTTTTGTAAATTTTTGACCGAATATTTCCCTTTTTCTACTAAAAAATTTAAACCAAATATTTTAAACTGGAACACATAGGCGGGTATAGGAAATAATGGGGGCATATCTCCCCCCGCGAGTAAAACCCCCATTTTTGTTTTTCCCGGGTTTTTTTTTTTTTTCCAGGCGCAAAGGGGCTATAAAATTTTTTTCGCCTATGCCTTAAAACTCAATGATAAAACAAACCCCGTCCGGGGGTGCTCGGTTTAACGCCGTGTCATTTTACCCTCCTCGCGATGCTGGGGCGTTTAAAACCCTGAAAGATATCGTTGAAATTACAATTTTATTCCGGGTTTCCTTTTTTTCCATTTCTTTATTTTTTTGGTCAGCTTTGCTATTTCCCCTAAAAATAAAACTATGATCGGGACTAGAACTGCTGGACGTGGCCGTAAATTTTGCCACCCTTTTCAATGTTTGCGTTGGGCTCCATGAATTTAAACCCCAATAAGGGCCCAAAAAATGTTTTTTAAATCCTTCACTTTTATGACCGAAAAAACCCTCGCCCCGTAGAAGGCCCGGGTGTCCCGGGCCCCCATAATGCGTAGGGGTTTTTCATCGGTATTTTTTCGCGAAACCAAGTCCCCCCATCGACGCAGGAAATTTTAGTTTTCTTTTGATCCCCCAGCTCCATTTCCCTAATAGCTTTTTAAATTGTCTGATTTCCCACTCTTCATAGATTTTTAAAAAGCGCTCTTTAAGGGGTGTCCCCCAACTTCTTAACAAACGGGCGGCTTGAAAAGGAAGGGCACCCCCCTGCCGCTGTTTCGTCCCTTTCCTAATTTCGTGACACCCAAAAATTTTATCCCGGGCCTCGTCCCCTGAGCTTCTGTGGTCCCAGTATGGCTTCCCCAAGGGGACATAAAACCCAAAAGGGGTGGGTTTTGGGCCCCACCAAAATCGGGGAAATTTTAGAAAACACTGTAACAACCGTACCCCCCCTTCGCTCGGGGGGTTGCTGACCCCTTTTCATTTTTTTTTTGAAAAAAAATTGCACGAACTTTTCCCGAAAAGGGGTGGCCCTATAGATATCGGGGTCACCACTGTACTGTTTTTGTATGTATAAATCCCTTTTTTTGGTGTGGGGTTTTTTAAAAACCCACTAATTTCAAATGACAGCTTTTGTTTTAAAAAGGGCCCTAAAACAATTTCGGGAAGGGCCCCAGGCACACAAAATTTGCTGACTTAAGAAAAAAGCTTTATTTTTACGGGTCAACAGCCCTTTTATGTTTTTAAATCACGCAAACATTAAATTAAAAGATAATGGATTTTATTATCAATTTAATGTAAAAAGAAACATTCCCCCTTTAAAAAATAAAAAATTCAATAATTCTTTGATGTCGTAGTACATTTACCAAACAAAAAGGTGTTCAACAAAACCCTTATTTTCAATTCACATTAATTTCAACATTGTGGGATGTTTTAAAAATGTTTTTTTAATGTTTATTTGTTGTAATAAAGTGTTTTAATTTTAATAATAAATGCTTTTTTTTTTAAATTTTTTAAATTTTTTCTTTAATAATAGTCGAAAAAAAAAAATCCGGGCATTGATCACCAAAACGCATTTTTATGATATTACCTTTTTATATGATTTTTCCTTTTTTTAATTTGTAAAAAATATTTTTACTTTTTAGTTCGCTAGCAAAAAAGGGTCTTTTTTTTTTTTTATTTACCTACATTTTAATATAAACAAGTAATTAAATAAATTTAAAAATAATGTGTTTTTTTTTTAATTTTTAAATCAATATATTGAGACAAATAAAAGTTAATCACGCATTTTTTCTAGAATAGTATATTTTTAAATAAAATTGAAGTTTTTTAAAAACGAGTCATGGTCCCACTAGTCATTTATGGTAAAATCTTTGCAGTTACCAGAAGAGATTAAACGTTGAGTATTTAATAGGTAAAATTAAAAAAAAAAAAGTTTCAGTGTAAAAATTTTTCACACCCTTAAACGGAGAGCTGTTGCGTCTCACTGTGCACCTTCACCTGTTTCAGTTGGGTCACGTTTACATTTTCTAAAATTTCCCTGGGACATGGAAACTAAAGGGAGATTTATTTGGTGAAAAAAGGTGGTATTCGCTTTTAGAAAAACTTACCTTATAGAAAACTATGTTTACTAAATGTAAAATATCTATATTCGTTTGTAAAATTTCAATTCATAAAAATAGTTTGATGTTCCATAGAACATGAAAAAAAAATATTAAAAAATCCGTGGCGTCGTCCGGGAAAAAATATCTTGCCTTTTTTTAGGGTTTTTCTATCGAGTTTCAAAATAACTTTGTCACGTTAAAAAAAACAAAGTGTGACTTTACCTTGGCCGTCTTTTTTTTCCCATTAAAAAATTTTTACCCTCCTTTCACGGAAACAAGGACGGGTAATGGGTCAATTTTATTAGCTGCGGCCCGTTCTTGACTTTTGGCGCCCCTTCAATGTGCGGCCAGGCGATTTTGGTTTTGAGAAACCCCCATAATTGAATTTTTTTTTATCGCAAATAAAAGATTTGGAGCCTTCGACGATTTTCCCCCCAAAATTTTAAAAGTAAAATTAGTTATCTTAAAAAA